>JAOXNR010053065.1:0-14996 GCA_028571225.1 Parsonsia alboflavescens
GAGAAAAATTACAAAATCAAAACCAAATTTATTTAGGAAATAAAAATAAAAGAAATAATAATAATTTCCAAATGATACACGAAAGAAAAAAAAAAAATTGCGTCGGCAAAAAAAAAAAAAAAAAATTGAAGCCAACCATGACATTCATGAATGCAGAGTTGAAAATTGCACGGAACAATTGCTAATGAACGCCGCACCATTAATTCGTGCTTCCATTACAATTTTCCGCAGTTTGACACCTTTTTTTTTTTTTATGAAATTTATTTTTCACTAAAAATCAATTCTTTTCAATCCAAAAAGAACAATTACAAATAACGATGAGGTGGCTCTGATACCAGTTGTCGTATATGTGAGGAGTATACAAATCTTCTTGCCGTATTTTGCTTCAAACACCATTCATAGGATACTATATACGACTGCCAATAGTCGTCATATATAGTTATATCGATAAACGAAGGCTTTGTAGCCGTAGTATATAGTAATACCAATAAATGATGGTACGCGGCCGTCATATATATCTTTACGTGTTCTTCTATTGCTATAGTATAATCTTTTATGTTGCTCCTGGCTACTATATATACATTGCCTTATTTACTTTTGAATTTTCCTTGTGAGCTTTCTTGTGGTTGGTGTTGTTGGGTTTGGGAAATTAGGTGTTAGGTTTTAGAAATAATTTTTTTGAATCTATTTTGATCCTCGGGCTCAAACAAACATTTTGGTTTATTTGAAGCTTTGGAAATGATATCATTCTTTTATGAATTCGGCTCATTATTTTATTAATGATTAGATAATTCCAAAATTGCATTATTAACCAGATTTAGGTCAATATTTGCATCAAGTTTATGCACCAAAGAAAAACTATTGAGAAAGTGGATAAGTGGAATCTTTGCTTTTGGAAAATTCAATTCATCTAATATTGATGAAATTTTTATCAATCAATCAAGAGTAGGAGCCCTAATCCATGATAAAAAATTAAATACTAAATGGGGGTTCTACACTTCAAAATTTTTAAAATGAAATTTGACAGAATCCCCATTGAAAATAGAACATTTTTCACCATCCATGGCCACATCTAACAACATATCCAACAAGAGCCAACAAAATTTATAATAATCAAATTAATACATCCAACAAGACCTAAATCAAATAAACTAAATTTCTAGGTAATAATAACAAACAACCATCACTTCAACTCAAATAAATTCCATTTCTGGTTAACAATAACAAACAACCATCACTTTAGTTATGAATCTCCCAACAAGACAAACATTCAAAACTCACATGGGAGCTCATTATTCCATTCAATCTCCCTGAAATTTACAAAGAACAAGATTATAACAAGTGAATGTGACAAAATCATGCTTCAAACCAGTATTAAAATTTGAAAGTATGGATTTGAGTCGAAACAAGCAAGAGTATTTGGAAATCAAAGTAACTGTTAAGGCCTTGGAATACTTGTCATTTGAACAAGTTCTATGCCTAAGTTCTACCAAGCTATATGAGTCCACGGATTAGTCCCAGCTACCTATCTAGCGACCTGTCCAAATGCTAGCTTCACGAGGTCATTATGACCTTGAAAGATACTATTTCTTCCCTACTTGTACAAGTTCAAGTTCTATCAAGTTTTATTAACGCAAGTATTTTCTATATGCAAAACTGTTAAATGCCTAGACAAAGTAGAACAAATGCAAGAGATTTGATCAACCATCATAGACATAAGTATAGATATGAAAAAAGAGGAGACAAATAGACCTCATTGGGCAGTGAATATACGAAAAGGAAAAAAGGGAGCTCATAACAAGCATTGTACTTGTTACAATTATCCATCCAACTTATTTAAAGAGATGAGAAGAAGAAAGCCATAGCAAAGAGTTAGAAAGACCTAAACTATTACATTCAGTTTTTCGTCTCCTCGGGGATTCCTTGGGAGCTCGAAGCAGTCTAACCTCCGGCAACCTCCTCCTTATCATGAGTATTCGAGGGAGCTACAGGATATTCAACAATTACATGAACTGGTGCCCCACCCAAAGAAAAATGAATAGCTCGTGAAAGGTCAAGAGCCTCATAAAAATCAATAGGCTTAGGATGGAAGGGTTAATAATTAAGTGAGCCTCCATAACTATGGATGATCCTACCTGAAAGCTTGGAGGTCGCCAATGGGGGAATGTCGTGGACCACCCTTTTATCAATCATACCAAAGTCAGCTTGCAGCTCACCAGCTTTTGTTTGTACTTGCACAGGAGGAGCTTCTATCTCTTGGCTCCAAGGAAGGGGGGCAGTTTGCTTGGGATGGTTTAGGCTCTCATCTATATGGGGGTTAACTTCTAGGCCTGGATTTTTTTGCCTTCAATAATTTGATCCCTTCAACATATAAGATAATCATCTGGGGCTGCATCAGGGACTCTACATGGGATTGGAAGGCGGGAAGCTCTTCAAGCTTATCCAAGGAGAGATTTCCTTCCTCGTCACAAAAAGCTTTGGAATTTTCTAACAATAAGGAATTAGACTCAACCTGGTCTTCCAACACTTTAACATGAGCTTGCAGTTTTTTTTGCCAAGTCAACTAGCCACTTCTCTTTATTTAAGGAGTCATCCAGAGCAGCCATCATCTTTTTTCTCTCCTACTTGGCTTCGTTAACATTCTTCTTGCAATCGATGATGAGTGTAATAGCTCGCTACTTTGAAGCTACAAGCTAATTATTTCTCTCTTCCAGAGCCATTCTCTTATCCTAAGATTATTGATTTGATCGGCAAGATCTCTATCTTTCTTCTCTTTCTCTTCTCTTCTTCATAGCCTCTCGCCCTTGAACGTATGGCCTTAAAAGAAAGAGTTAACAATAGGAGAGAAAAGAAGGAAGTCAGTATGTGACACACAAAGATGCATGCTAAAAAAGAGGAGAGAGGCCAAAATGCTTACAACAGATTGCAAGAAGTAGCAAATTTGACAAGCTCAGCATCCATGAGCTGTTTGTAGACTTCGTTGTCAATGAAGGGTAGGGATTCCATAAAAAAAGATTGAGCATGCGGCCATTGAAACAGAGAGTCATTCAAAACCAAAGGTTGGTCGGGAACTAATCTATCAACCTAATCCTCAGAATGGGAGGTCAAAACGTCCTTACCTAATCTTTTTAAGGTCTCGGCAACCTCTTTTGTGGCACAACCACCGAATTCCACCTCTTTTTCAAAGGTCGCCGGACCATTTCCTTTAGGAGCAGTGGCAGAAGCGACCGTCTCCTTTTGACCAGAGGCGGGAGAAGGAGAATCGAAGACAAAAATGACCTTAGCAGGTCTCAAAAAACCAGCATAGGTCAAAAAGGCCTCCTCCTTGCCCATCTTGAGGGCGTTTCTGGTTCTGTTGGCCATTATGTACTTCTTGGACTGGGAAAGAGGTACAATGACCTTGGGAGATTTAGCAGCAGGAGCTTTAGTCAAGGAGCTAAGGACAGAAACACCTCTGCACATAGCCCGTAGACTGAAATGCTTATTGGATTGCTTCTGAGATCACCTTTGTTGTTGGGACCCCTCAAAACGATGAACGGTACCCAAGATCATATTGCTACCAAAGGAAAATACTAGCTTGTCAGTATCCACTACCTACCCACAAAATGGAGCAAAGTCAATGAAAATAAAAGTAAATTTCCCTACCAGTAAGTCTCGATGCCTAGGACTTCCCAATCCAGTAGGATGAAGTAAGGTGAGAGGCCAGACTGGTTGAATGGAACGAACCTTCAAAACGTTAGAATTCACAAGATTAAGAAGGAAAATTCTAGCCTCCTCAAGCTTGCTGGACAAAGTTGGGAATCCATTATAAAAAACTTTATTGAGATTCCACTCAGGATACGGCTTAGCTCGGATTTGATCTATAGGAAGTCTAGCCAAAAAGAAGGATTCTTTCCAAGAACCACATATTGTTTTTCAGTCATCAACCATTGTCTTGATATTGTTAGACAAATCAACACCCTAAGCAAAGAGATGAAAAGCCCTAGAGCAGTTGTTCAAGAACCCAAAGATCCTATGAGGAACACTCATGAAAAGAACAAGTTTGATCCAAAAGGATTTTTTAATTTGATAAAATCATGTTGGTGGAATTGTTTGTAATACAAAGATAAGGAACTATATATAGTCCCAAAGAACTAAATTAACCTAACAATTCTTGCATGATGTAATTCGACACTTATAGCCTAAATACAAGGTCCAAATGACAAAAGAAATCCATGAAAATCCAGAAAAACGATGCAAAGGTTTAGCTGACCTGGTGCTTGTCAGGTATCGGATGGTGTACCAAACGGTGCACCAGATGGCCATTAGAATGGAGGCCAAAAGGTGCAAATACTGAGCCAGCGCGGGATGGGGAAGAGCTGGAGCAGGATGCCTTGTTTTTTTAGCCTTGCTTCTTCTTCTTTGCCCCTTTGTTCCATGCTTTGTCTTACCTTTGATTTGTACTCTTTTGGGACTTGAACTAGGGTCTCCTAGGCACATTTCAAAGCCCTCCATCTTCCCAAATGTCTCCTCATTTTGGCCATCATCTGCAAGCTTAACTTCATGGAACATGGCATAGTCTTCAAGTTGATGATCTTTCTTGATTTGCATTAATGCCAACATTGCTACTTTCATCTTCAAGGCATCATTCTTATACTTGAAGTTCAAGTCTTTATATGCATGAACTAACTTCTTCATCTTGTAATTCTTCAATTCATTCTTTGATTTCCTTCTTGAATCTCCATATTTAAGCTTGAACTTGAAGAGTAGAACTCCATACTTCATGCCAAGTGACTTGAATCTTCCAATATCTCCACTTGGTGGATTCCATGAGTCCTTCAAAGTTAAGGTAGCTACTTGATCCTAGATTTTAGGCACATTTCCAAGCCTTCAAACTTCTCAAATGCCCCTTCAATGTTGCAAACATGGAACAACTTCTTTGTGGCTCAACTTGATCAAGTGTAAATCTCTTCATCATTGCTTCCAAATCAAGTAGTTCTTCTTTGTCTTGCACATATGCCAACATTACTATCTTCCCCTTCAAAGTATCATATTTATACTTGAAGTATTGATCTTTGTACAAGAACATCTAATCATTGTCAAGATCTTCTTCCATGAAAGACATGAGCTCTTCAAGTCCTTGGACAATCTCCAATAAGTCATTCTTTCTTCCTGACCTTCCAACCTTGAATTTGAAATACAAGTTCTTGTTCCTCTCATAAGCATCTTCATCATCTATTTAGTCTTTATCTTTAATATGGTTGACCTTGAATTGTAAACCTCCACATTTGAAGCCAAATAAATTGATTCTTCTAAGTTCTAAATATAAGATCTTTCATGAATTCTCCCATTCCATGTATGCTCTTTGATCTCCATCAACAGTCGAGATACCAACTTTAAAGAAGCACCTGAAGAGTTCTAAAGAAACTAGAACTCCATATAAGTGAAAGGTCACTATGAAGATTATAATTGTCCTAACAACGTTGGGAACGAGTTGAAAACTGGGAAACATCCAGAAATAGGCAATGTCAAGATTCATCCTTCACACTTACTGCTAGGGCACTCAATACTCTTAGCGACCTCAATGTTGAATTGTTCAACCCTCTCTCCTTACCAATTTCCATGATTTTAGTAGAATCTATGACAGACTTGAGAGAAAAGACCTCTAACTTAGAGGGATCATATTCATTCCTTTTAACTAGGGAGCTGTTATTGTGAAAGGGGGAAATAGTACACCTCATTATCAGGATTTTGAGTTGGGAGAGGCCTAGGGATTTTGTTAACTGGAAGAGAAGGTGTACTCGAAGAAGATGAAGCTGTAGGAGTGTGCATATTAGATGACTTAGCGGCAGGAAGCTCGACAGAAGAAGACTTACTAAGAAATTGAAGAGAAGAAGAAAACTTTTTGCAAAAATAAAAAAAATTCCTGAAAAGAAACAAAAAGGGAAAAGAAGACTCACTTGTTGATGTAGAAAATGTTCTTCTTAAAGATGATAGGAAGAGTTTCCTTACACCCGACTGACCACCAAACAAAGGAAGGAGCTTGAAGGTTTGAAAGGGAGAGCAACTTAATCGCAAGATTTGTTTGGAAGAGTTTTAGTAAGTCTAAAATTCTTCAAAGTTTCCTAATTTATATGGAACAGGAAGTCTCTTGAGTTGCTAGAAAAGACACATTACAATTGAACCAATGCAAATGCCAAAACTGATAAGATACGAAATCTCAAAACTAGCCATTACAAAAGTGGTACAAATATTTAGAGCTCGGTAGTAGAAATTTAGGCTCCACGATCTTAGAGCTTGCTGGGCCTAAAAGGGATAATGATGGGCAAAACAGGTACGACCTGAACAACCTGACCCAAATACAAAAGATCCAATCCAACATTATTGAAGGAGAGTTAGCGACCTCCTAAGTCATCGACCTTCTGTGAGCTTCGGAAAGGTCTCATTGGACCATGACCTCTGACCTAGTGAGCTCCTATCCATCTCATACACCTTCCATGCCACGACTATGACTTTTAATACACGTTATAAACCTTAAAATCACTCATCGCGATCTCCGAAGAAGCTAATCAAGACCTTCAAGGCTCACTTGAAGGTAGCGAAGTTGGTTCATAGGTAACGAGCTCATAGCTCTTACACCAGAGACATGCATGGCAAGATACCTAATATTATGGAAATTCCAAGATTCTAGGAGCTATTGGAGAGATATTATCTCACAATTATCCTAAATGCATACTTCCACATAATTGAGTTGACTCTAATAAGGTAACTTCCCCTAATTGTTAACTGATTATTTGGTACACTATCGAATGACACACGGATTATACAAGTTGATTCATTCAATTTCACTCTCAACAAATATTGACTTGGGCATCGGAGTTTTCCTCCAAGCAATAGCCTTCTCTGATGACTTGACTTTCTTTGCATTATAGGTGCCATCACACTTTGGGATGACCTTGAGATCGTTTCTGAGCTCCATCAATCTTGATTTAATTTTTTTCCAAAATTAATTTATAGTAAGAAAGAAAGGAAATAGTTAAACTTAAATCATCTTTATTTTTAAAATCTCACTGATGGGGCTCAAAAGTGAACATCGGGTCACCCTAAAACTGTGATGATGTCAATGACTGCAACCTGAGAAGAAAGTAGAAATGGTCACCGGTGGTAGGCTGTGTGCAGGGGAGAGCTCCGATGCCTAAGTCAATATTCTGAGAGTAATCGAGTGTAATTAATTCTCAGAGGCATTGTTCTCCTTGTCCTTAGACTGGTTATGATTTGATTATATAAAAAAAATTAATTACCTCTCCGATTAGGACTCTGCTATCACGTGACAGTAGGTAATTAGAACCTGCTCCTAGAGTCATGGAGTTTCCCTTGGTTGGGATATCTTGCCATTCACATCTCTGTAAGAGAGCTACGAGCTCGCTAGCTAACCTTTAGATCAACTTCATGACCTGTCCATGGATGTCGAGAGCCTCAACTGTCTCTTCTAGGCTGTCCCGCTGAGTGATCATAGATTCATGAGGGTTGCTAAGAGTCGTGCACAATTAGTCATGGCATGGAAGATGTATGAGATGAGTTGGGGAGTTATCAGGTCATGGTCCAAGATCTGGTGGTACCTCTCTCGAGCTCATTTAGGAGATCGGTGGTAGTAGGTCGCTGTCCACCTATCCTTGATGACTTCGTATGTCTGACTTTCAGATATTGAAGGTTGGGGCCTTGGACCCATTTGGTTTGACTTCTATCTAGGTCTTACCCGTTTATGTTGACGTGTCTAGGGCAAACCCGTTTCTCCCATCATTACCCCCCTTTAGGTCTAGCTAGCTCAGAGGTCGTGGTGCCTAAATAACCATCTTAAAGTCGTGGCCACTGATGGGTATGCCGATTCCTTGTAATAGCCAGTCTTGGGACACCTTTCCATTCTCGTCTCCAATAGAAAGCTACAAGCTGGCTAATAATTTTTCAGCCATAAGCGGAGTTGCAAACACTTGGTCTCGACATGGAAGGTATATGAGTTAGATTGGGACTTAACAGGTCATAGGTTGTGGTCCAGTGAACCTTTTCTGAGCTCTTGTTGTAGGTTTGTGACCTAAGAGGTCGATGGTAGGAGGCCCTGCCCGCTTGTTCCTCAGGACTTCAAAGTCTGACTTTCAGGTATTAGGAATTACCATCACCAAGTCACACGTCTGACTTTCAAGTATTAGAAACTACCATCTCTAAGTCGCGGTCTAACTTTCAGGTATTAGGAATTACCATTTTTAAGTCAAGGCACTTGAAAAGTCAAGACGTTTCTTTACAACGGCTATTTCTGGAAGGAGATGAGTCCTTTAAGTTTTGGAGAGTTGGTTATCTGATTTAAATGTGGAAAGTCAACTCTCTTCAGTTTCGGGGAGAATTAAAACATTTCCAATTTCGGAAAGTCATCCCACTTAAATTTTTTGAAGGAACTGACTCGTTTAATTTTAGGTAATTGCCTTGTTTCAGCTTTGGAAGGCTAGCTCGTTTTGATTTTGGAAGGTCACTGCTTTTGGTAGCTCAAGATACTCTTCATCCTATTTAAATTAGAAGTCTTTAACTCTCAGAACTTACTCAAACTTTCAAATAGCATCTTGCAAGAAAAATACTTTTTGCTTTTTCTCCTTCTCTTGTTCGATCAAGCTAGTAATTCAAGATAGCTTCCTCTTTCACCTTCCAGGATTCTACCAAGTGAGTTTTCTATCTTTTTGAGCTTTTTGCGTAAAATTGAGATGACTACCATGTTGACTTCAACGTCTTCTATGTTCAACACTCCTTCCCTCCATTCTAGAGAAGCAGTTCTTTCCCATTCTTCTATTGATTTGGAGAATGGGGTTTTCTATTTGCACCCGGTTTCTGTCAAAGCTCCATCTATTAGGAGCGAAACCCTTGTCTTTTCTAAAATAGAAGCTTATTCTATTTCCTCTTCCTTAGACTCTTCTAGTATTTTTGACATCAGTAAGGAGTTGGGGCCAGGGAAGGATGAAATAGTCACTGCTGTGGAGGACGAGTGCCCCTATAATAGGTACGAGGAGCTTATTGTCCTTTATCTTTCTAGCCTCAAGGGAGATATCCTCCTTCCTTTCATTTACCCCCTATTTCTTGACATTGCCCACTTTTGGGATTTTCTCCTGGCCCAGCTATTTCAAAATTCCCTTCATATCCTGGTCGTTTTCACAGCGACCTGCCATCTTTACAGAGTTCCAATTTCTCTGGAGCTCTTTAGGAGTTTTTTCATGTTAGGTGTCTCCTTGACCTTTGAATCTTCCAAAGAGTATCTCCAGTTCAACCATAGGCATAAAAGAGTAGGTCCTTTCCAGTCCTCAACAGGGGAATGGAAAAATTTTTTCTTCTTTGCTCGTCTTCCAAGTCGTTTAGTTCGGTTCGAGCCCTATTCGGATTAGAACCTGAACCGTTCATTCTTCAATGAGTTCCCTGACTTATCTAATGACCAAATTGTGCATAGGGACTTCTTAATTGATCTGGTCAGGTTTGATAAAGTCATGGTCCGGTGTACCACCACAACCTGGCCCGGAACTTTCCTTCATCCTGCTGGGCTAAGGAGCCTAGCAGAGCTCGACCTCCCTTTGTTCAGGAGAGCTTTGGGGATATCTCCCTCTAGTAGTTAACATTTCTATCTTTAACTGACTTTTGCTTTTAATTGCTCTTGATTTTATGTTGACAGTTCTTCTTTTTCTCTGTCCTGGTAGAAATGAGGACCACATCTTGGATTTTCAAGGCTACACCTTTATAGGCTCCCTCTAGTGGAGCTTGGGGCACTGCTGGTGCTTCTTCTATTGTAGCACCTGTTGCTAAAATTCCTGTTCCCCAAGGTAGGGGGAGATAGGTGGTAGCTGAGAGGACTCGTGTGCCTCTAAACGAAGCTCAGGGGCTACTAGCATGAACTCATCTGATAGACCCATCAAGGTTCCATCTTCATCCTCCTCACCTTCTCCCAACCATCTAAGAGGATTCCTCCAAGCTCTACTGCTAAGGGGAAGGCTCCAATAACCTTGGAGTCCAAGCCTGCGTTCTCGAGCTGGTCATTGAAGAGGTCGCAAACACTTTTAAAAGGTTGGGGGTTGCTGCCATGGCCACTCATGCCACTGAGGAGACTGCGAGATGTGTCCCTAATCTCAAAATGGAGGCCTCTGACTCTTTACTCCAGTGGCCCCCTTCCAAATCCTTTCTAGTGGAGTGCGTTCCTTCAATTGACCGGGAGACTTGCTGGCAACTGATGGATGAGGAGATTGATAGATTCAGTGCCTCCCTTTATACTGAGGTGAGTTCCTACTACCTCTTGTAAGCTTGCAATTGGTCTTGTCTCATTTTGATTTTGATATAGAAGTCTTTTCTTTTTTGTAGAACCATATTCTCCTTGGTGGGCGCTTGAGGAGGTAGGCCAAGAAGGCCAAAGAGGATAAAGAGTTCACCTATCTTATTTCAGAGCTCGAAGACGCCTCCCCTAGAAAAGTAGAATGCCCAGCTTGCGACGTCTAGTAGGGAGGCCTACGCCTTTGTTGATAAATTAGCAATCTTTTTGAGTGCAAAAAGGATGTTGATGAAGCTAGAGCCAACAACCAACAGCCAACAGCCAAGCCATGTTTGAGGTTCTAGAGGAGGCTCACAAGAGGATTTTGGAGCTGATTAATTCCGGCACCCAGCAAAAGGAGTGTGCTAAAGAGCTTCAGTCCAAGTTGGAAGAGTTCCAAGGCCTTTGTGGTGAAGATGGCAGCCTCTTTATGAAGAAGCTTGAGGAGACCCCTACCTTCCAGCAATATGTGGAAGCCTTGATGAAGCCTCAAATGATGGGGTTATACGTTGAGGTGATTGACGACCTCAAGCAATCCTACCTTGAGATGAAGACCAATTCTGAATATGATGCTGCACTCTAACATCCAGATTTACTCACTCCTCTTCTTGGGATCAAGACAATCTGAATCAAGCTTCTCAGGAGGAGGTCACAGCTGCTGAGGTCCTGGCTCAAGTTAGCCAAGCTGGTGAGGGCTCTTCGGGGAAAGGTACTCGTGGAGGCAGCCCTAGAGGTTGGGGTCTCAGGGAGGGAAGTTATGGATGGTCACTCCTCAGGCCATGATCTCTCTTGAAGGTATTCCCATGTTTTGCAGTGTGGATTCATGTCGGGAAATTTACCCTCGCCTTGTTCGTACCTATTTTGGAGAAGGTACTTGAGCTTTTCCAATTTACTTATCCTTCTCCTATGTAGCCTTTTATTTGACCATATTATCTTTTGTTTCGTAGGCCCTTCTAGTGTTGTCGAAGAGGAGACAACTGTTGAAGAGGGGGCTCCCCCAAGCGGTTTTGGCCCAATCGAGATCCCAGAGGATGGGGATGATGGAGATGATGTTCCTCTAGTCCATAGGTAGTAGAGAGGCAACCCCAGGAATGCCTTGTAATAGTGTTAGCGTCTCCCACTTCTTTTTTCTTTCAATGCTCTGAATATTCAGCCATTTGTGGTTTTTTGTTGAACATTTTCATTTCTGCATTTGTACAGGATATTCCGGAGGTCTATTTGTGGCCTCTGCTTTTATAACAGTTTTTTCGTATATCAATTTGCATTTTCCTGCTAATTATTCTGTCTTCGCTTTGGCACTTTGAACTTGTGGCAAATAACACAAAGTGAGGTCTTGATAAGCTTTTTAAAGGAAAAACTTATCTTTTATTGATGTCTTGCTCAAACTAAGTTGAAGTGATTGCAGGGGCCTCATTGCATTTCAACGAGATCTTTAATAATAATGTCTAGCTGAATTGAGAAGTCTGCGAGGTCTAGAATGTCTGAGTAGCTTTAGGCATAGAATTTCTTTAGACGGCAAATGTTCCAAGGTCTCAGGAGTTGTCTTCCTTTTTTATCAGTGAGCTTGTAGCTCCCTCCTTAGTGGACTTCTTGGACTATTTAAGGTCCTTCCCAGTTTTCTTGCAGCTTGGTCAATTGACCTTATTTTCCAACATCTGACCTTTTGAGGACCATTTCTCCAACTGTGAAATGCCTTGTTTTCATTCTTTTGTTGAAAAAATTTGTGACTTTCCTTTTGTAGCTTCTATCAGCTTCCATACTTTGTTTCTAACCTCTTCAAGGACGTTGATTTCTATCTTTCTCTCCCCCTCGTTTAAGACTGAATTGTATTCAATCAGTCTTAGAGATTTCATGCCAACCTCGACTGGCATCATTTCTTCTACAGCAAAGCATAGGTTGAATGGTGTTTCTCCAATAACTTTTCTAGGTGTTGTTCTGTACATACATAAAATGCTTGGAATCTCGTCTACGCATGGGGGTTTACGACCCTCTTTCTTTAGATCAATGAGCCTTTTCTTGAGTCCCTCTGGAATGGTTTTGTTTGTGATCTCAGCATGCCCATTAGCTTGGGGGTGAGCCACAAAGGTCACAAAATGTTTTGAATGGGTCGCCCGTGAATTGTCTTCCATTGTTTGAAATTATAGCTTGGAGAATCCCGAACCCACACACAATGTTTCTCCAGATAAAAGACTAGACTTTTGGTGATGAGATGGTTGCCATTAGCTCTGCTTCAACCCATCTGGTGAAGTACTCCACATCAACGATTAGGAACTGATCACCCCCCACTCTTTTCGAGAATGGTCCTAGAATATCAATACCTCATATATCAAAAGGTACTGATGTATTGATGGACTGATTCCTCATTGGTGGCACATGTTACTTGTTCCCATGCAACTAGCAGCTCGCGCATTTCTGTATGGTCTTCCCAATGTCTAAAACCATTGAGGGCCAATAATACCCTGTTCTCAGTATTTTCTTGGCCTCGATTTTTGCTCCTATGCGTGATCCATATATTCTGCTCTGTACCTCTTCAATGATGTATTGTCCCTCTTCTTGACTGAGACATTTTAGTAACGGCCAAGTATATGACCTCCTGTATACCTCGTCATCTCCTATCAAGACGTAGCTCAGTGACCATTTTCACACTTGGTGAGCTTCTTCAGGGTCCTGTGGGAGGTTGCTATAATTGAGGAATTCGTATATTGGATATCTCCAGTCTACCTAAACATCTATAACCAAGCTCGTCTTGTTATGCTTGGAGAGTATAATTGTTCCACTAGTAGCTCCGCATTTGTCCCGTTTATTTTTCTTTAGACTTTTGATAGTGCGTCTGCCTCTACATTTCGTTCTTTGGTAATTTGCTCGATGATGAAATACTCAAGTTTAGATGTGATATCCCTTTCTCTTTTGAGATATTTGATCATGTTGTCCTTTCTAGCTTCGTATTCTCCAGCAACCTAGCTGGCTATAACCTATGAATTTATTTTAACATGCAATTTCTGCACTTTGAACGCTCTTATAAGTCTTAGACCTGCTAAGAGAGCTTCATATTCAGATTCATGATTTGAGGTTGGGAAGTTGTACTTCACAGAGGAAGGGATTCTCACTCCCTCATTGTTGATCAGTTCTATTCCAGCACCTAAATTTTCTTTTTCCGTGGAACCATCAATATACACTGTCCAGATGTTATTTTCACAAGCGCTTGTGAGCTCCAGTGGAGCCCATGTGCAGTCTTCTATAAAGTCTGAGAGGGCTTGAGCTTTGATTGCCTTCCTTGGCTCATTTTTAATTTGCTATCCCGAAAGCTCGAGAGACAACTTCATTGTTCTGCCCGATATCTCGGGTTTGGCTAGAGCTTGCTTTAGTGGTAAATTGGTTAATACTCTTATCGGGTAAGCTTCAAAATATGGCTTTAATTTCCTGAAGTACAAGATTTTTTTGAGGTCTAAATATCTAACCATCCGAGATAGTTTTGAACGTCTTTTGGGACTTTTTTATGTTTAGGGTTTTTTTGGGCCAGTAGAACTCGGAATGGTCCCAATTTCGGTTTGCCGATTCGGAACAACCCGAAGGGCAAAATGCATCACTTCGCCGTGGGCCGTGGCACTTTCGGGTCATCCTAGATCGTTTTGAAGGTCTTTTGGGTCTGTTTTACTTTTTGGGTTATTTTAGGCCAGAAGAACTCATAATAGTCCCAAATTTCGCCTGTCGATTGCAATTGGACCGATAGGCAAAATGCATCACCTCGCCATGGACCGTGGAAATTTTGGGCCAACCGAGATAGTTTTGAACGTCTTTTGGGCTTTTTTTACGTTTAGGGTTTTTTTGGGCCAGTAGAACTTGGAATGGTCCCAATTTCGGTTTGCCGATTGGGAATAGTCCGAAGGGCAAAATGCATCACTTCGCCATGGACCGTGGCACTTTAGGGCCTTCCGTGATCGTTTTCAACGTCTTTTGGGCCTCTTTTGCGTTTAGCGTTATTCTAGGCCAAAAAGAACTCGGAATAGGCCCAATTTCAACTTGCCGATTGGGAACGTCCTGAAGGGAAAAATGCATCACTTCTCCATGGACCGTGGCACTTTCGGGCCATCCGGGATCGTTTTGAAGGTCTTTTGGACTTTTTTTACATTTAGGGTTTTTTTGGGCCACAAGGACTCGGAATGGGCCCAATTTTGGTTGGCCGATTGGGAATGGCCCGAAAGGAAAAATGCATCACTTCGCCATGGACCGTGGCACTTATGGGCCATCCGTGATCATTTTCAACATCTTTGAGGCCTCTTTTACGTTTAGTGTTATTCTAGTCCAAAAGAACTCGGAATGGGCCCTATTTCGGTTTGCCGATTGGGAACGTCCCGAAGGGAAAAATGCATCACTTCTCCATGGACTGTGGCACTTTCGGGCCATCCGGGATCGTTTTGAACGTCTTTTGGACTTTTTTTACGTTTAGGGTTTTTTTGGGCCACAAGGACTCGGAATGGGCCCAATTTTGGTTGGCCAATTGGGAACGGCCCGAAAGGAAAAATGCATTACTTCGCCATGGACCGTGGCACTTACGGGCCATCCGTGATAGTTTTGAACGTCTTTTGGGCAACTTTTACTTTTACGGTTATTGTGGGCCAGCAGAACTCGGAATGGGCCCAATTTTGGTTGGTCGATTGGGAACGGCCTGAAAGGAAAAATGCATCACTTT
>JAOXNR010053066.1:0-14994 GCA_028571225.1 Parsonsia alboflavescens
AGTGACAAATGGGCTTCATCGTCTTTTGAAAAGAGAAGGATATCATCAATGTATATCAAAGCACTGTGAAGGATAGGTTGAAAAATTTTTATCATTAGTTTTTGAAAAATTGAAGGAGCTACCTTCAGACCAAATGGCATCACCTTCCATTGATATTGAGCATAGGAATGCAAAAAGTAGTTTTATAATGTTCTTCAGGTGCAATTCCTAATTGCCAAAAACTAGCTTTCAAATCAAACTTTGAAAAGATTTTTCCTCCCGCTAAGTGAGTAAAAGATTTTGAATCCGTGAGAGCGGAAACTTGTCATCTTTTAAAAACTGGTTTAAAGGTTTATAGTCAATGACTATCCTTTCTTACCTCTAACCTGCTCGCTTTGTTTGTTGACATAAAAGGCTTGACAAGCCCAACTAGAATTAGTTGGCTCGATTAGACCTTGCTGTAGCAGTTGCGCACATTCTTCTTGAGCAAGTTTTAGGTCGTCTGGAGTCATGCCTGGATATGTTGCTTTGGTTGGGTTGATATCCTCATTAAGCTTAAAAGGAAGCTTAACAAATAACTTTTCATTTTTCCAAAGCGGATTGTTATGCTTAAAGTCGGCAGGAGAATCTGCACAAAAATTCCGTAACTTGTTAGCTATTGATAAGAATTTGCCAGTAGTATCAGAAATAGCAAACATATTAGTGACAGGAGTGAAAGGTTGGAAGTGATGTTTGTATCGGATGCCGTGAGGAAGGACTCGGAGTCTTTCAGCTTTCGCGTAAACATCCCATCCAATCAGAACATCTTTACCGTGAAGTTTGTTCCCGAATACTTTGATCCAAATTATGTAATCATGGAAAAACTTTATTCCAACTGGATGCTTTGAAATGAGACTACCCTGGAAGATTTCTCCATTTTCTGCTTGGAACTGGGCGTCGGTATTGGTCCAAAATTCTGGTGGTAGAATTTCGGGATTCATCATAGTCTTCATGGCCCCTGTGTCTAAGAATCCGATTGCTTTTACTGGTTTAGCATACTTAGATTAGACCTGCACATGTGGAGGACCAATATCAGTTAGAGAATTAAGATTTGAAGCTTCAGTAAAATTAAAAACTGGTAAGCATGATTCTCTCTTAGAATTATTGTCAGAAGCTTCAGACTCAGAATCTGTGATTTCAATGGCAAAGGCAGTATCCTGGTCAGGATGGCTTTGCTCGAAGAATACAAATTCAACATCAGATTCTGGATGGTCCACCATTAATTGTGATATAAGCTTCAAAGCTTTGGCCTTCTTGGTTGGACAATTTCTGGCGAAGTGGCCTTTCCTTTTGCAGAAATAGCATCTATCTGATTTTCATTTGAGTGATGCCTTCCATCTGAAATATTTCAGATTCTTCGTAGATTTGTGTTTCTTCTGCTTCAAAGGTCTGCTCTTTGTCACCTTGCCCCTATAGTTGCATTGTTTCGACGGGGCACCCAATCTCATAGTTTCTGTTGCAGATCTTCTCGAGCTTTTTCTTTCCTTGGAAGAAATTTTTCACGACTTTTCTTCTTTCACAAAGCTTCTCGAGACATGTGAATATGGCTTGGTGGATCTCTGCAAGTCCTAAGTTCGCCAGAGTACTTCCTGAAAGTTCAATCATTTTGTTCAACTCTGGTTGGATTTCTTTTGGTAGTGAAGAGATGTACACCTGCTTGAGATTTGGGTCCTTCATTCCACCGGGAAAATAGCAAATTTCTGTCATCCTTTTGTAGTGCCTATTGATGACTTTAGGCCTTAAAGAACAACATTTGATCTTGAAAAAGTCTGTTCTCACCTGTTTGATTTCAAGAGAATAATCACCTACAATTCCTTAATCCAAAAGTCCAAAGAATTTGTAAGCAATAAGTTCCTGTCAATGGCATCTAAAGATATAAACCAATCATGTAATGTACCAACAGATCTACTAAAAAACTCAGACAGGATATGGTTCAGAGATACTCCCTTTAACAACTGTGTATGAACCCAAGCTGACATTTCTTGGAATCTTTCTCGTCTCTTGCTAACTAGAATGTCATCAAAGGTGAAACAAGTTGTCTTTGTTGGTTTCTTTGGAGGAGTAGGTTGAGGAGATGGTGGTCGGTTATCTCCCATGGACTCATCATCCGCATCTTCTTCTTGATTGTGATGGACTTCAACATATGTGGTCGACCCTGAGGGTCCTGGGATAGTCATGAGGATTCCTGAGATGTCCATCTTTTCTTCTCCAGATTCAGTGGACTCAGTAAGGTCTTCTAAGGATGTTTCAGACTTGGATTTGTCATTGGAGTCTGTTGAAACGTCATCAGACACTGGATCTTCATTTGAGTCTTCGAAGGGTGTTGAAACTTCATCAGACATTAGATCTTCGTTTGAATCTTCGGATGGTGTTGAAGTTTCGTCAGGCTCATGGTCTTCATGGAAGTTGTAAGAACTTTATCTGGTTGGAAAGACACCGTGAGCTGTGGAGGATGATTTGGTAAGACTGTATCAGTTTGTCTCGTGGATTTTGCTGGAATGACCGAATCAGGTTATCTCGTGGAGACTATCGGAAACATCTGATCAGGCTATCTAGCTGGAGCTGGTCCTTGAAGGACCGAAGCTTTGAAGTCTTCTTTCCTTGGAGATTGACGCTGAACTTCATCTGACTGGACAGGTGCCTTCGCCTTGTCTTTGCGGGAATGTCTGGAACTTTCTGGTTGGAAGGCTTCAGTCTGGGCAGTTGAGCGTGAATGCTTCTTCTTCGTTGTCTGAGGAACATATGGATGCTCCTTCGCCCAATTCACCCAAAACTCTGAGTCTGGCATGCTGTAGTCAACAATCTTCTCAGCTCTAGGTAGAACTGAGCTTCGTGGTCCACCAAAGAGTGGAGTTGGCATGTGAAAGGTCGGACGATTGTTGGGGATACCGAGCATGGAGAAGTCTTGTGATGGAGATAATGGAGCCGAGGTTTAAAGAGACTTCCTTAACTCATAATTTTCAAGTTGTCTTTTCAAGTCTCAGATCTCATGTCTTTTTTCGTCAAATTCATTGCAATAAGTGGTTCCGATCTGGATCATCTCTTTGAGGTCTCGCTCTAGTGTGTTGTATCTATTCACCATATCGAGGTAGAGCTTCTCTATGTGGTTAATCTTCTTCTCAACTTGGTTGACTCTATCATCAATTCGTGTTAGAACACGATTCTGGATAATAGCGTTGTCAGTTTGCCAATTGAGGACTTCTTCTGTTTGATTGAGAGGAACATGTCTCCCGTATTCATCGATTGTCTTCTAGGATACGTAAGGTCAGGAGGTGAGTCTTTTTGGCTCGATCTCTCTTCTTTCCAAGGGTGGAAAGTCTGAAGCATAGGTACTCCTTGAAGGTTGGTTCATCATGCATGGGATAGGAGTTGACCTGCTTGAGGCTATTCTTGCTGATTTCTTGCGGCAAGAGGATGGCTCGTGGTACTTCGTCGTCTGTGTTAGGATCTTCTTGATGGACGGATAGATGGATGGAGGATTCTCCTTGGCCATCGGTAATAGGGTTGATCTTCTAGGATGAGGGCTGTAAAAATCTTCAAAACCGATGAAAGGCCTTGGAACTGGTGTTGCCGCCGGTTTGCCTTCATCATCATCAGGTGGAGGTCGTCTGGTTGAACATCCTCTGGATTTCTTCTTGAACCGCCTCTTTCTTCTTGGAGCCTCATCTTCCTCTTCTGAGTTATCTTCTTCACATGAGCATTCTGGATCACAAAGACCCGAGCCAGGGACATCCCAGATGAAATGGTCGTTGATGTGAGATATGTAGCTAGGCTCAGCCAAGTGGTTGAAAGAGGATATCGGTGCCCTCTTTTGCATGCTTTGGTCTCCTGTGTCATATGGCCTGAGCATTAATTGTGTGAAGATCTGTCTGGATTCTTCCTTCGGAGGGACTCTGAAAAAGGTCTGGACACATTCATCAGGTAGCCTTTGAAAGCCCGAGACCGTAGCTTGGACTGGTTCCTGTTATCGATGAAGATTCTTGTAATTGGTAATCCATTCTACGGGCATGAGCTTCTGGAGATCTTCCCTTCTGATCTGCCTTGGAATTTCGACCAAGGTAGGGATTTTAGTGGCTGAATCTGCCAAGATCATTAAGGCATCTAGAGATCCACTGTTCTGTAGATCTAAGGCATGATTCTGGAGCCGATAAACCATCTGATGATGCAAGGTCGCCATCATCGAGGTAGGAGTGAGAGATGTGCCGGTGAGTTGGAGTTGAACCTTCAGGGCTGTGCACAAGTTCAGATCTTGGAGAGATATGGCATAATTTGGGAATAGTGTTAAGACAACACTTTCCGAGTTGAGTGTAGTGATTACCGTGCCAATAACTACCTGCTCGTAGCTGGGTAATCTCGAATCCATGAGTGCAATTCGAGCAGTGACTGGGTGGCCTTTCCTGCCGCCATAGGTGAGGACAAGTCTGACGCCACCAAGGTGAAGGTGTGTGTAAACTTCGGCTCCCCATTGTGCTATCATCTCTGGGAGTATGTTAAGGGTAACATATTGCTCTCTGGAGGAGTACGGAATGTCGCGCAGGTCAAGCTTTGAGGACTAGACATACTCCTTTGTCTTTGGGACTGTAGATCTAAGTAACTGCCGGATAGATCTGATACCTGGAGGAAAGGATCCTCTCTTTTTGTAAATATTATATGGACTCATAAGAGGAGGGACTGATTCCTCTACAAAGACCGACTCTGGGATAGTAGTGTATTCTACTAGACTTCCTATATTTGCAGAATGTAAAGAACGTTTAGGTAAAGATAGATTACTGGAAATATTAACGAGCTGGGAATTGGAACCAGGACTGGAAGTGTTTTCCATGACTATTTCCTTTCTGTCCCTACTCTCTCTGTGTTATCCCTCTGGAATCTAAAAATCCTTATTTCTTCCCCCTGCAAAACGAAAGTTTGCATATCGAAATGCTACGTTCTGGCTCTGATAACTGATGTCGTCTGGTACGACTACCAGACTTGCCCTTCCACTTAGAGAACCATCCTGAAGAATAATTCTGATTAAAGCCATTTCTACATGAATCCAAAGAAAAATATATTCAGGAAAATGTACAAGAAATACTAGAAAGAAAAGGGGAGAAATATCTTAATTAAAAAAAATTTAGAGAAAAAATGGTCTACATAGTTTTTGAAAGAAAAAAAAATACCAGAAAAAAATGCTTGAATTTCGAGATGACCATATAGAACTTCGATATGATCAATTCTAAGGTCTATGTGACTTTCTGAATGGTCTATTGAAGTTTAAAAAAGAATAATGAAGGTCGGTATAATCATCCAAAGGTCCAAAATGATCAATTGGAAAGTCAGTTGAAAAAAAAAAAAATTGGGCTTCAAGATCGGCCTCTACTACTGAAGGTCAATCGATATTTCAAACACTCAACACAAGCAACTTTCTTTCTTTTCTTCCTTATACTAAACAAACAACACAAAACGGATGACTAGCAAAACCCAACAACACTTAGGAATCAAAACACAACTATCAAATACCATAACAGCAAAAAAGAAAAACAAACTCAACTCAAACTCAACTGAACGACACAAGCTTGATCTTGCAAAGAAAAAAACCAACTCCGCTCCCAAACTCAGACCTAACTGTCGACTGGTTTTTTTAATCAACGGGGAGAATGAGTTCGTTTCAAGTTCAACTTTCAACAAGGAAACTTCATCATGATGCAGTAGTTGTATGGTTTTCAATTCGGTTTTATAGCAATTCCAGTGGTAGTTGGGTGTTTTGAATGTTGAGTGCAATACAGTAACTACATGATAAAAGTGAATAAATGTTAGTTTTGTTTTTGTTTTTTTTTTTTTTTGGGAAAAAGTCAAAATGGGTATAGAGTGAAAAGTTAGTTTTTGAGTTGGATAAATTATTGAATGTTGTATAGTTTTGGGTAATATTGAATCTTTCTAGTCAAATTAAGTAAATGTGAAAACACCCCTTGATAATATAAAATGACAGATATTGTGGAATTGACTCTTTTTTTTCTTTTTTCTAGAAAGACACTTATTTTGGAATGGAGGAAGTAGTAAAATTTAGGCTTATTCCAAGCTTCTATGTATAATTAATTACCTTGATGAAATCAATGTTGTCCTTAAATGGCAACCACTTACTACTCCCTCCGCTTCAAAAAATGCTTGTCACTGACATGTTTCAAGGCAAAAGTTATAAGTAAATTTCCCATTTCATTCTTAATAGTCAAACTTTTTTTAACCCCCAATGATACTTTATTACAGTCACACATCCCCATTTTAAAAGCCACGAATCTTATTAATATTAATGTCAACTAAAGAAGGAAAGAGAAGATTGATGAGAGAAGAGTTGGGGTAAAATTGAAGGATTGGTAAAATTGTTTAAAAAATATAATATTGTAATTACCTTTGTTTGTATAAAAAAATTCTAAGTGACAAACATTTTGAAAAGGATATGATTTATAGAACAAAATCTCGTTGAAAATTTTGCATCAATGTGTCTAAATCCTTGGAATTAATTTCACTCAATGCATCTATAAATGACTTTGTAAGTTAGAGCGAGGGTGGGACTGAAAGAAAAAAAAAAAATTTTATATATATATACATATATATAATTAGCAGTATATTTATATTGATAAATTTTTAGATAAATTTATCAATTTTAGTTTCTAAATCTTCATCCAAGCCTCTTTTATTTAACCAAGAAACTTCATATAATTAGAGATATTCATAACACTAGTTGAAAAGTTATATTTGAGAAACAATTTTTTTTTTTTTTACATCAATCCCAATAATCAAGAATATATATATATATATATATATATTTACTAAAAAACATTTTATGATATTGACCTTTAATTTGATTTAAATATATATATATTTACAAAAAAAATTATGATATTGACCTTTAATTTGATCCCTTAAGTCTTAATTATGCCTCTATACTGACTTTGACAGGAGACTTTAGACCTTGACAAAAAATAAAATTAGATGTAGACTTTAGAAATTTAACTGTGTTTTCTATGCTGACATTGACGGGATATTTGAGACCTTGATTCGTGAAATACTTCTTTTCTTTTTTGAAATTTCAAACCTTGGGTCATGGACGTCGCTTTCAGTGAATAAAAGAAGGATGCGGATTTCAAACCTTGCGTCGTAGTTGTCGCTTTCAGTGAAAAAATGGAGGATGCGGAATTCAAAGCCTAGCATCATCAACTTAATCAAGCAATCAGTCCACCTCAACAGCTGGCAATTATGCTCCACATTCCCCACTCAAATATATTTGTAGTACTATTTTCCACAAAACTTTAAAAAAAAAAATTAATAATTGACCTATTTTAGCTTCTCACAATTATACAGTTAACATATAGTTGAAAAAATTAATATTCATATAATCTTTTAAGAATTTTTGTATGATATTTAATACATTCACATTATTTTTCTAATAATTTTTTATCTAACTAAATAAAATTTCTACCTAAAACTAATTATTAAATATTTTTATTTTCTTTCCCTAAGAATCGTATTTAAAAATTGATATTTTTCACACAAATTTGAGATTAATATTCTGTCTTTATATAAATTTTTGACACTATATTTTCTAACTATTCAAATTAATTAGAAATAATTAGAAAAAGTAAAAAACCATGTTGAATCTGATTCGATTGGTCAGATCTTAACCCCTCTACCAATCCGGTTCGATGTCCAGTCCGATTCTCAAAACATTGCCTTAGATTGTGAAAAGCTTTTTTATCTTATTTTTTAAAATTTTAGACCTTGAGTGGGTATTCCATGCCTTGACGGGTCAAAATCGAGTCTTGATAGGGCATTTCAGACCTAGGGTTGTGAAGGCCTTTTTTGTAAAAAAATTTTGAACCTCGAGTATGTATTTCGTGCCTTAACTGGTCAAAACGAGACCTCGATAGGGCATTACGGACCTTGGTTGTATAAGCTTTTATTATTATTATTATTATTTCGGACCTTGAGTGGGTATTTCATACCTTGACTGGTTAAAATTGAATCTTGATAAGGCATTTCAGATCGTGGGTTTTGAAAGCCTTCCCTTCTTCTTCCCCCCCCCCCCCCCCCCTTTTTTTTTTAATATTCCAAACCTTGAGGTAGATTCCGTGCCTTGACTGATCATACTTTATTATAAAATAAAATTATCTATTCCTAAATATATTTTAAATGATGAGGAATATATAAATTTTGATAGGGCCTTTCATATCGTGGATTGTGAAAACCTTCCCTACTTCTTCATTTTTTTTCCCCCCAACCTTGAGGTAGATTCCTATTTTAAATGATGAGAAATATATTATTTTATATTTTATAAGGATAAAAATACTTAGAATGTCTATTTTTTATTTTAAAAATAAAAAATTGTACAATATCAAGCATTATTTCTAAATAAATTACTAATAGACTTTTAGATAAAAATTAGATAGTATTTTGAAAAAATAAGAATTATATTCATTTAATTTAGGATGATGTCTTAATATACATATATATATTTATATTAAAAAAATATCAATTTTTTTATTAATAGATGGTCATTAAGAAAATGATAAAAATGTATTTACATTTAATATCCTTTCTCTCCAAATATATATTATAATAGATCTCTTTGCCTATTTTGTTCCATAGGTTTAGGAAAAATTATAAAATGGTCTCAGTAGTTTTTTTTTTTTTTCTTCTTGCCATAATAGTCTCACATGATTTTACGACCTGCCATAATGGTCCATACAACATTTCTTTGGCCATTCCCACAATGGAGCAAGTGACGTGCCCAGCAGGTGATGGTAAATATGTCATTTTAGAAAATATTTTTTGCCTATTTGGTCCCACTTATTTGGACAAAAGTATATAATGATCTCACATATTTTTTCTCAACCATTATAGTCCCTCATGAATTTACGAACTGATGTAATGGTCCAAACAATCCTTCTCCAATCATAGATTTAGATTTAGAATCCAAATCTAAATATTGTAAATAACAAACTAAATGTAAATGAAATTATATATTGTATTCTTGAACTCTATTTTATGTTAATTCTATAAGAAAAAAAAAAAGGAAAAAAAAAGAGATTATAACAAGAAAAATTATAAGGTTTCTTTAATTCCTTAAAACAAAAAAAAAAGGGCCTAAAAATGAAAACATTCACTTTAAAAAACTTGAGGGCCAAGCATGAAAATTCTTTTAAAAAGTTAACTGTAAAAAATTCCAAAAAAAAAAACTTAAAAAATATTCCCAAAAAAATAATAAAAAAAATTCCAAAAAAATTTAACTTAAAAAAATTTCATACAAAATTAACTTTAAAAAAATTCCAATAAAAATTAACTTAATAAAAAAACAAAATTAGGGGTTCAGGGTTTGGGTTTCTAGAGGATTTAGGGTTTTGACACTTTGAATTCCGATTTTGACTCCCTATGTTTCAATTTTGACCATTGTGGACTGGAATTGTTATTATTATTATTTTAAAAATTAAAGAAAATTACTTGTAATATTTTAAAAAATAAAAAATTTTATATATGTAAATGTACCACATTTAAACCATAGTTATAAATAAAAAAAAACCATGTGACAAAAAAAAAAATTATTAGGGTTATCCTTCTGCTAAGAGAGAGGGTTGGCTGAGAAATGGTCGAAACAAAAATATAAGGGAACCAAAAATATTTTGACCCAAACATGTGAGATCATTTTTGTGGAAAAACCCTTTAATTATTTAATAAATATAAAAATATATTATTCATATTAATGATTAAATTAATCAAAGTAAAGTCAAATTAATGACAAAACCAATGATTATTTACTTGATTTTAAGAACTCATGGATTTATATAGAAAATAAATTTATTACAAGTGGTTTATGAAGCAATGTGGGATTGGTCACCCATTTTGTATTTTTTGGTGGTTTTTGAAATTGCAAAAAAAAAAAAAAAAAAAAAGAAGTCAAAAAACCATTTATTTTTTCGTCGGCCCCCTTGGGAGCCATAAAATTCAATTTAGACAGCCATATAATTCCTTCTTTTTCCGACAGTCTCCATGTCTGCCTAGAAAGTGAGAAAAATTAGCCAAAAAAAGAAATTTCCTCGTTAACTTAATGGAAAAATGAATAATTAGTAAAAAATTAAATATTCTTTATTTTTTTCATTTTATTATAAAATTTATATTTTATCACTAAAATTTAATTTTAAAGAATATCCATATTAAAATAATAATAATAAAAGTTTTCCAAGATTTATTTTTTAAAAAAGCATAATAAGAAAATAATTTTAATAAACAGTACCAAAAAAATTTGTGTAATTTTTATATATATATATATATATATGGACACACACACACACAATAATGAGAATTTTTAGGCAAGAAGTAAGACAATCTTTTCTAATTCTTGATATTAGGATCAATTATTCCTATGTTTTAAAAAGAAATAGCTATTTCTTAGATTATTGTAAAAGTCTACAATCGCTATTCATAGATGCATTCCAGGTGAACTAGACCTCGTGACCTTAGCCGGCAAAGGGCCACAAGGAGGCAAACCAGCCTAGACAAGGCCTAGCTAACCAATTAAACCCAGAAGAGTGTTGGCGAGATTTAAATTCATAACCTCGGGTTTCTGTGCTCACGCTCCACCTACTGGGAATATCTATTCGTAATTTAGCAAGGAATAGGCATTCATAGGAATTGCAATTCTGAATTTTATTTTTTTCTCAAAAAAAAAAAAAAAAAAAAAAGAGATGAAAGAAATAAAAGTATAGCAATTATTTGGAATAGAATTGCAATTCTCTTGAACCAAACAACACGTAAAAGAATCTCAGTGCATCATTAATGGTCCAAGGTCTTCCACAGGTATTTCTCGTCATCATATTTCTTTCAAACACAAAAGCGAAGCCTAGAAAACTTGAAGTCTTCTTTAGTATTTCTCGTTATCATATTTCTTTCAATGACAGCTTATTTCTTTCAAAGACAGCCAACGAATTGTCATCAAAGGCTTCCTTCCAAGTCTTTGATTTCCAACTCAGTTCGTATGTATGAATTTCTTTCACGAAACTCATTTCATTTTCCATTTTCCATATTTCGAGAACATGTGAAAAGGCATACAATCTTCCACAAGAATTTCCCCCAATTAATTTGTCGTCAAAGCAGTGTCACGGAGTAAACCCAAAGCAGCATCCATGAGAATTTGCATTCATATAGTGCTTATATATGGATATTGGATTTTTTTTAACGGTGTCCGAGTCAATTTATATATATCTCGACATTCCACTTATTTGAAAATATAAATATTTCATGATAATTTGTAGTGAGGTTGGTTTTATTTTGAGACTGGATGCAAGACTAAGAGGCTCGAAGGGAGAGAAACTTATACAAAATTGATGGATTATAATTCTCGAGACTCATACCTTTCTTAACCAACACTTTTGACTGAGATTAAGTTTTGCATCTATTCTTATCAGTTTAATATTTGAAACTTGGATCATTGACCCACATGATATTAACATTATTATTTTTGTGGAAGAGCGCACTAGGTAGCTTGCTATTTGGGCTTTTGCAAGTTTTTATTAAATAATAATAGATATTCAATAAATTCAATGCATAGAATATAATTTCTAAATTAATTTAAAAAATCATAAGTTAAAATTATACCTTATGGTCATGATTAATTTGGACGGATGGAGGATGACACATCGATTATATCATTTCTTATTGAAAAAAAAAACTTTATTCAACTTTTTTAAGGAAAAAAGTAAATTAAAATACAAAATAAGTTGAAAAATATATAATAAACCAATTTGCTTACTCTCACGTAATTTGAAATCATCATTCCCTTTTGGGAGGTCGATAAAGTCCTCCTGCTTGAGCTCTGTCGAGCTCTCCTCATTACCTTCTGCTAGGTGACATTTCACAGCAAGCTATCTATGCCCTTTTGGGATGACCCAGGCTTCTCTGACCTGGATCTTCATGCAATAATTCAGCAGAGAGATCTCTGTTATCAAGTCCATAACTCCCCTTCTTTCTAGGATGGCATTATAGGTTTCGGGGACATCGACCACCAACTAATCCATGACCTTAGTAACCCATGGATTTTAGTAACCCCCCCACCATTCCCACAGACCGTAGTTGGTTCTCCATGACCATCATTATTTCCGCTTGCGAGGTCGTGAGGGGGTAGTCACCAGGTGCCAGATCATATTTCCTTTCAATTTCATTATAAAAGAAGAAGAAGAAAAAAAAAAAAACAAAAGGCAACCGGCAACAAACCTGCTGACCTTCTTTCTTTTTTCGACTTGAGTTGCACCAAACCAAATTTTTATATTTATTTATTTTACTTCCTTGTTTAATTATCAAAATAAATATTGAAATTTACATTCTCATCAAGAATATGAACGAGTGCCTT
This sequence comes from Parsonsia alboflavescens, assembly GCA_028571225.1. Taxonomy (NCBI): domain Eukaryota; kingdom Viridiplantae; phylum Streptophyta; class Magnoliopsida; order Gentianales; family Apocynaceae; genus Parsonsia; species Parsonsia alboflavescens. The sequence continues at coordinate 12,395 of JAOXNR010053066.1, forward strand.
TCGATAAGTTATCCAAAGATTTGACACATACTAATAATTAAATTGGGGGCATATTATTTGATAAGTTAATGCTCCATATATAATATCTTCCCTTCAAAGATAAGAAACCCAGTTGTTATGGCATATTATTCACCAAAACCTTATAATAATTCCTTCATTAGCATCTCAACCAAATTTGTTGGGGTCTTGAGTATTTCCTTTCAATGTCGTTATCATATTTCAATTTCAATTTGATAACTGCATGCAAAGTCACGTGTCCTGCACACTCAACCCAAGTCTTCTTACATGCTATCCTTATTTTATTTATATATACTACAATTTGGACCTCAAGACGAAAACAGAAGCCATGGATTTGTTTGCTTCAGAAAAATTCGCCTTCCCATTTTCTTTCTTCCTATTACTCACTTCCTCGTGTTTTCTTGAGGCTGTTTCCTCTTTTCCTAATCAAGAGGCAGCAGCACTTCTCGATTGGAAAGCCAGTTTCGCTAACCAAAATAATCCCCTCCTCTCTTCTTGGAACCTTCAATTCCTCAATGGCACCAATTCTAATAAAACAGCTAGAACCAGCCCATGTACTTGGTTTGGTGTTTCATGCAATATTGGTGGAAATGTTCAGGGGTTGTACCTCTCCAATTCTAATATTCATGGCACGCTCCACAAATTTCCCTTTTCATACCTTCCAAATCTTGAATATCTGGATTTGAGTTCAAATAAGTTTGCTGGTGTGTTGCCGCCACAAGTAGGTAATCTCACCAAATTATCTCTTTTGTACGTATATAATAATAAACTTTCTGGTTCCATTCCTAAAGAATTAGGCAATTTGACACTCCTAGATGATCTTGAGCTCAGCACTAATCAACTCTCTGGTTCAATTCCAAAAGAGTTGGGGAGTCTAAATCTTCTAAAAACTCTTGACTTACATGAGAATCAACTTTCTGGTTCAATTCCAAAAGAGTTGGAATTTGAGAAATTTGACTACTTTGTATTTGCATACTAATCAACTTTCTGGTTCCATTCCTAAAGAATTGGGCAATTTGATACTCCTAAACTATCTTTCATTAAGCAGAAAAAAACTTTCTGGTTCCATTCCAAAAGAGTTAGGCAATTTGAGAAATTTGACTACTTTATATTTGTATGCTAATCAATTTTCTGGTTCCATTTCTAAAGAATTGGGCAATTTGAGACTCCTAAACAATCTTTCATTAAGCATAAATCAACTTTCTTGTTCAATTCCAAAACAGTTAGGCAATTTGAGAAATTTGACAACTTTATATTTGTATACTAATCAACTTTCTGGTTCGATTCCCATTTCATCTGCTGTTTTGACCAAATTTGAAATGGCCATCAACCATTTCCATGGAATGTTACCAAAACAACTGTGCCAAAATGGAAGGCTCGAAAATTTCACTATGAACAATAATAAACTGGTTGGAAATATTCCCAGAAGTTTGAAGAATTGTTCGAGTTTATTTAGAGCTCGATTTGAAAACAACCAACTAACAGGAAACTTGTCGGAGATGTTCGGTGTCTATCCAAACTTGGATTATATGGGGCTTAGCAACAATAAATTCTCTGGTGAACTCTCTAGCAATTGGGGCAAATGCAAAAACCTTACAACACTTTTGATTGTGAAAAACCACATCACTGGTCCTATACCCCCAGAAATCGGAGACTCAGTTAGTTTGGAAGTTCTTAATCTATCTTCAAATCTGTTAGTTGGGGAGATACCCAAGGAATTTGGGAAACTAAGTTCTATTACTAAATTAGATTTAAGAGAGAACATGATATCGGGTGGTATACCTCATGAATTAGGACTTATGAAAAGGCTCCTCCATCTTGACCTTTCCTCCAACTTTCTGAATAGATCAATGTCAATAACTCTGGGAGATTGTCGCCTATTTTTTTACTTGAACTTGAGCCATAACCAACTAAGCCAGAAGATTCCAAGTCAATTGGCTACCTTAGGCAACCTGAATCAACCAGATTTGAGTCAAAATTTCTTCGAAGGAGAAATACCACCTTAATTAAGAGGTATGCAGGTCCTTGAATTGCTAAATCTCTCCCATAACAACCTCATCGGCTTCATTCCGAAAATTTTTGGAGAATTTCCAACCTCGCTGCAGATTGACCTATCTTTTAATAATTCGGAAGGACCTCTTCCTCACAGTGGACCATTTGTGAATATCACTTTCGAACATTTAAAGGGGAACAAGGGATTGTGTGGGGATGTTTTAGGGTTCCAATCTTGTCCAAGTCCTCATTCCAAAGGAAAACATGCTAAAATCAAACAGCACAAACTTCTTCTCATTATTTTACTCCCTTTTCTTTTTACATTTCTACTTTGTTGTGCTCCTTTTGGAATTCTTTCCAAATCATTCAATAAGAGGAAAATAAATAGAAATACCACAAGGGGAAATTTAGATGTGGAGGACAGAAATTTATTTTTTGTACGCACATTTGATGGGAAAGAATTGTATAGAAAGGTGTTAGAAGCCACTGAGGAGTTTAATGCATCATTCTATATAGGAGAAGGAGGTTATGGGAAGGTTTTCAAAGCAGAACTCTCAATGGAAAACATAGTTGCAGTTAAAAGGCTTCAT
>JAOXNR010053067.1:0-14994 GCA_028571225.1 Parsonsia alboflavescens
CTTGGAGTTCATCAAGGAAGATTGAGGATTGAAGAGTTTGCGATTAGTTCTTATTTCTTTCTACTCTTCTTATGTTCCATCTTTTATCTTGTATTATTTTGAGATGATGATGAGTGGCTAGTTTACTTTGTTCTAGGATTATAATGGATTCTTAGTCAATTTATTTGAGTTAAATATGATTTCTTCATATGGTTTATATGGAAAGTTTACAGAGAGAGAAAGAAATGTGAGAGTTTTAAAAAATAATAATAATAAATAAAAAAATTGGGACACTCTGATTAATCGACCACCGCCAGTCGAACAAATTGGTGAAACATGTGCGAAATACAGAGATCTATCGGCGCTGTGACCGGTGTTGTCACCGGCGCTGGTTAAATGTATCTTTTCTCCTTTCGTTCCAAAGAAATACTGGAGCAATGACCAGCATGAGCACCGGAGCCGATTAAGCTGCTTTTTTTTTTTTCCTTCTTTCCAGAGAATGACCGGTCCAGTGACCGGTTGTGTCACTGGCGCCGGTTAAATCATTTTTTTTTTTTTAACAGAAGAACTTTATGAATGAAGAATGAAGATCAAGGTTGGAAGATCAAGAATGAAGAAAGACTTGTTAGAGATTGGAGATGATATTAATAATGATTGGGAGTTCTTGTACAAAGATCAATATTTCAAGTATAAGCAAGGAACTTCGAATTGAAAGAACAAGGCTGAAACTTTCAGCAAATGTGTTGAGACAAATGTTAGACATTACAACATTGTTTGAAGCACAACCGTCAATGGAGGCTGAACCAAGGAAAGAGCACAACATGTGGATGATAGAAAACATCAAGGAGGAGTGATTAAGAGAGGAATCAAGACATTTGAAGCTTTGGAAGTGAGGCTGCACGAGCTGGACAAATTGGTGAAATCTGCCCAGAAATTTCTCTTTTGGTCCTCTATTTTTTTACAGCCTTGTTATCTTGACTTTAGTTCGACTTTTCCACTTATTGTTAATTGCTTTCTTTATCTTTTAAGCTAGTTTTAGGTGGCTAATTAAGTCCCTAATCCTAATTGGGTCTAAGCCTACAAATAGGTCATCATTTGTATTGCATTTTAAACAATTAATTCTACAAACACTTTTCAGCAGATTGAATGAATTCCTTTTGGATTCAAAGGGTGACTGAGCGAGAGTTCTTCCTAAGGCTCTTCAAGGGTTCTTAGTTAAACTTTAGGGATCTCAATGCGTGGCTAGGGTAATTGAATTGAGTTGATGGGACTCAATCCATTAGATCATATTGGATGAAGTCTTGCGCAATCAAAATTTGGTTTTGGTCGAAAATTTGGATTTGATGAATGATGGGTTCCATCTAAATTTGAGATCACATCAGAGACAAAAGGCTAAAAACAAAACTATTGAACTAGGCAAAGACACAATGCAATGGTAGAATATTCCAGGCAGAAATTTCTGAATGAATAATCGAGATTCTTGAAGAAATCCCAGTTACTTGCATGAAGTAAATTGTAGAAATTCCCTTTGTGAAGATAACAGTAGGTACTAGTGATTCTATCCTTGTCATGGCGGAAACGTCTTCTACGGCAATAACCGAATTGCTGAAATTTTTCTTTCTTGTCACATTGCCTAATCTTCTGGTAAGAGTGACAGAGATTCTTGATGAAAAACTTGGTTGCATGCATGAAGTGAGCTGATAACAAGTAATTAGAAACTCTTTTGGCTTGTTTAGGAAATAGAAAGGAACACAGAATTTATTCTTGTTGAGAACTGGCCAAATTTTACCCTGATGTGGCCGAATTGCATGAGATGACTAGGACTCCATCCGTGAAGATGAAGAGGCCAGATCTTTGCATCAAGGAGAAGTCTTTTCTGGATGAAGTTGTTGTGCCCAATGATACCAATGATAAGCCTCTAAAAGTGGAACTTCCCAATGTGCCGAGTACCCTTCCCAAATAATGTCTTCTTCAGGCTGGCTATCTTCTTCAAAGATATTTTCATAATTGCAACTTGGTGGTTCCTCTTGAGAAGAATTCTTGGACTTTAAATACACAAGGGGTTCATCTCGTGCTAACTACATGGACGGCTGAGTTAAAGGTGGTTTTGTTAAAATCCATTTGCTGATCCGCGGATAAGGCCTTGGCTTGTAATAAGTCTTTTGGAAATCCATATGCTTTGTCATAACATAATCTAAGTGTACAATGTACACCTGATCTGTATTTTGTTGTATCACTGTGAAGCTTTTGGCAATAGTCTTCATACCAATCCCGAGCGGATTGAAAGAGAGTAAGATAATGCCGATCAAGGAGCATACATGGGATGGGAGAATTCATGGAAGATCTCATACAAAGAACTTAGGAGAATCAATCTATTCGGCTTCAAACGTGGAGGTTTACAATTGAAGGTCAACCATACTAAAGATGAGGTCCATATAGATGATGAAGATGCTTGTGAAAAGAAGGAGAATATGTACAAGAGCTTGTATTTCAAATACAAGGTTAGAACATCAAGAATGAAGAAAGACTTGTTGGAGAATGTTCAAGAACTTGAAGAACTTATGATCTTCATTGAAGATGATCTTAACACTATTGGAAGTTATTGTTCAAAGATCAATACTTCAAGTATAAGAATAATACTTTGAAGATAAAGGAAGCATTGATCACATTTGTACAAAGGAGGGAAGAGCTGCTTGATTTCCCAACAATGTTTGAAGAGCAACCAATTAAGGAATTCAACTTGTGGATGATTCAAGGACTTCAAGAAGGAGTTCTAAGTGAGAATCAAGGCTTTAATGTCTAGGTAATCAAGTGGAAAAAGATTGGGTTGTAGCATCCAAGAATGGATTGAAAAACACGTAAGAAGAAAGGTAATTTGATGCTTTTTGGAAACTTTCTAGGGTAGAACCAGTGCTTTCACCGGCACCCGTCAGCTGCAGTACCGATTTTCACAGCATTGTTCTCAATATGTTCTTGACTCTTTTTGGACAATTCCACTTGATTTTAATGACTTTTATTTATGTTTTAAGCTATTTTAGATGGTTAAACAAGTCTCTAATCTTTCCAAGGGTAGCGATGAGACAATAAATAGTTTATTGTCGATGACTAACCTTTCCTTACCTCGGACTTGCTCGCTTCCTTTGTTCACATAAAAGGCTTGACAAGCCCAACATGAATCAGTTGGCTCCATCAGACCTTGTTGCAGTAGTTGAGCACATTCTTCCTGAGCAAGTTTAAGATCATCTGGTGTCGTTCTGAGGTGTGTGGCTTTTGTCGGATAAATGTCTTCATTAAGCTTAAAAGGCATCTTAACAAAGAATTCTTCATTTTCCCAAAATGGTTTTTCTGCTTAAAGTCTGCAAGAGAATCTACACAAAAATTCTTTAACTTGTTAGCTATTGACTGAAATTTACCAGTAGTGTCAGAAATAGCAAACATATTAGTAAGAGGAGTAAAGGGTTGAAACTGATGTTTATATTGGATTCCATGAGGGAGAACCCTCAATCATTCTGCTTTGGCATCTACATCCCGTCCAATAGGAACATCTTCGGGGCAACCAATTTCATAATTTTTGTGGCAAATCTTTTCAAGCTTCTTATTTCTATGAAAAAAGTTCTCAACGACCTTCCTTTCTTCACAGAGCTTTTCTGGGCATGTGAATGTTGCTTGATAGATCTTTGCAAGTCCAAGACTAGCCAATGTGTTTCTAGAGAGTTCCATCATTTTGGTCAACTCGGGCTGGATCTTCTCTGGAAGTGAGGAAACGTATACTCGTTTGAGATTTGGATCTCACATTCCACCAAGTCGGTAGTAGATTTCTGTCATCCTCTTATAGTGCCTGTTGATGTCTTTGGGCCGTAAAGAACAACATTTCATCTTGAAGAAATCCTATCTCGCCTGTTTGATTTCCAATGAGTAATCACCTACAAATTCTTTAAATATTATTTTAATCCATTGATCAAAAGAACTTATAAGTAATAGATTCTATCAATAGCATGTAATGAAATGAACCAATCATGCAGAGTACCAACAGCATAACTAAAAAATTCAAAAAGAAAGCTATTCAAAGTTACTCCCTTTAACAACTATGTATTAACCCATGCTGACACTTCCTGAAATATTTCATGTCTTCTGCTGATGCGAATGTCATCAAAAGTGAAACAAGTTGTTTTTTTGAGAATTCTCCGGAGGAGCAGTTTGTGGAGGCAGTGGTTGATTATCTGCCATAGACTTATCTCCATCATCTTCTTCAGAGTCATGAAACAAGTTGTTTTTTTGAGAATTCTCCGGAGGAGCATATGTTGTTGATCTTGAGCGACCTGGGGTAGTCACAAGGATTCCTAAAATGTACATCTTCTCTTCTCCTAAGTCAGTGCACTTAAAAATGCTTCTTGAGGATGCCTCGAACATGGATTCTTCATTTGAATTGTCGGAAGATGTCTGATTATCAACCGCATGATATGACATCGTCAGTTGCGGGGCTGGATTTGCTGAAGAAGTGCCAAGTTGTTCAAAAGAACTTGCTGGAGTAGGTTCTCTGGTTTCTTCCTTCCTAGGAGTAACATCAGGCTGGATTTTAGCCTTTGCCTTCTCCGCCTGAGGATATCATGTCCCTTCGGGTCAGAATGTTTCCGACTGAGGAGTTGAGAGTGAAAGCTTCTTTTTAAAAGTCAGGTGGACATAAGGGTGCTTCACCCATCTATCCCAAAAACTGCAGTCTGCAATGCTTTAATCTGGTATTCTTTCTGCTCAAGGTCGAGCAGGGGTCAGTGGTCCACCGAAAAGGGTTGTTAGTGTATGGAAAGTTGGTGGATTATTTGGAATGCCATGTTGTTCGAAAGAACTTGCTGGAGTAGGTTCTCTGGTTTCTTCCTTCCTGGGAGCAACATTAGGCTGGACTGGAGCCTTTGCCTTCTCCTCTTGAGGATATCATGTCCCTATGTTTTGTGACTGAGGAGTTGAGAGTGAAAGCTTCTTTTTAAACATCGGGCGGACGTAATTGTGCTTCGCCCATCTCTCCCAAAAACTGTGGTATGCAATGCTTTAATCTGGTATTCTTTCTGCTCAAGGTCGAACAGGGCTTAGCGGTCCACCGAAAAGTGGTGTTGGTGTATGGAAAGTTGGTGGATTATTTGGAATGCCATACATAGAGAATCCTTGTGATGGAGTTAATGGAACAGGAGCAGTTTGGGACTTCCTTCTTGCATAATTTTCAATCTGCCTTTTGAGTTCATGCATCTCTTAGCGCTTTTCATCAAACTCAGTGTAGTAGCTAGTGCCTGTACGGATCAAAGCCTCTCATGGTACATCTTTTCTACAAAGTTAACTTTCTTTTCAACTTGATTGACCCTGTCGTCAATTCTGGTCAACATGCGATTTTGGGCAATGGCGTTATCCGAATGCCAATTGAGAACTTCTTCTGCTTAGCTCAGTGGAATTTGTCTTCCATACTCATCAACTACCTTTTGAGAAATATATGGCTTAGATGCTCGTCTTTCAGCCTCGTTTATTTTCCTTTCCAATGGAGAGAAATCAGAAGCATATGAATTCATTGTGGGCTTGTTCATCATGCATGGAATTGGTGTCGGCTCACCTGGTGTGATCTTTCCTGCCTACTTGCAATAGGGAGATGGCTCAAAGTAATCCATCATCTCCTTTCTCCCTTCTGCTTGTTTGTAATTTGGAGATGGCTCATAATACTCCATCGTTTTCCTCAGAATCTTCTTCATAGAGGGTAAGACAGATATCACAGATGGAGGACTTTCTTTATTCATGGGCAGTAAAGTCAATGCCTTAGGATAAAGCCGGTAGAAATCCGAGAGGCTAATGAAGGGCTTAGGGGTTGGCATTGCCGTAGGCTTGCCATCATCAACATCATCTGAGGAATCCTTAGCACATGAGCATTCTAGATCACAAAATCCTGATCTAGGAATATCCCATAAAAAGTGACCGCTGATGTGGGACGTCTAATTGGGCTTTGCAACATGGTTTAAAAATTACACCGGTACTCTCTTCTGCATGCTTTAATCTGTCGGATCATGTGGTTGCAGCATCAGCTGGGTAAAGATCTGCCTAGACTATTCTTTTTAAGGGATCCTGAAAGACGTTTGGACCTATCCATCAGGCACCTTCGGAAGGATGATACTGTGGCTTGGACTAGTTCTTCTTATCTACGAATGTCCTCGTAATCGGTGATCCAGTCAGCGGGCATGAGCTTCTAGAGGCCTTTCCTCTGGATTTGCCTTGGAATTTTGAACACGGTAGGGACTTCCATGGCTAAATCGGCCAAAATCATCAAGGCCTCTGGAGAGCTGCTGCTTTGTAGATCTACGGCATGGTTCTGGAGTCTGTACACCATCTGATGGTGTAGCGTGGCCGTCATTGAGGTCGAAGCAAGAAATGTGCCCCTGAGTTGGAGCTGAACCTTCAAGGCAGTGCACAGATTCGGGTCTTGGAGGGATATTGCATAATTCGGGAACAAGGTGAGCACAACCCTTCCAGAGTTGAGAGTTGTAATCACGGTTCCGATGACTGCCTGCTCCTAGGATAATAGTCTTTAGTCGAGAAGTGCGATGCAAGCAGTGACTGGATGGCCCTTTCTGCCACTGTATATCCTACTAACATGGCCATCATAGTTCACCGATAACTGGGGAATACTAGAAGGAACAATAGACTCTTTAGGAATTCAAAAAGATTTCAGGAAAGGGATTGAAGAATTTAGAACACCATTAAAAGGGAAACACTCATGATATTATTGATCAGAAAATATTTACAGTAGAGACTTTACAAGACACTTCAGTAGACACTCTACAAGAGACCTATTCACAGACTTGGACTCAAACTTGAACTAACTCTAACTTGACTCTAACCAAACTACGACCAAACTCACTTTGAGTGTGACTTTCGATTCACTTTATAAAGGAGTGACAGATCATTCTTCCTTACAAAGCAAGACACAACTTGCAAACTTACAACTGAAATCACATGAAGGTACAAAATAAACGAAACAAAGGGCAAAAACCCTAATCTAGGAAACAACAAAATAAGTATCGCATGAGATCATTACATGACAAAATAAAATACAAGACACAGAAAGCAAGGCTGGCATTTTTTGGAGAAGATCGAATCATGCATGGATGACTTGGCTTCTTAATTTTTTGGTTGAAGGACACCTAGACGAACAAGGACAAGATGAAGAACACAAGGCTGAAATGTAGTAATTCAATCCGAAACTTGCTGCTGGTGATTAGGCTGAAAGATGATGACTTGGAGGATGATTCTTGCATGGAGGACTATTGCACATTATGGACAAAGTGTCTCGGAGACATATGGCTGACACAATGCAATAGTAGAATGTTCCTGGTAGATATTTCTAAAGGAGTAATCGGGATTCTAGAAGAAATCTCAGTTACTGGCATCAAGTGAATTGTAGATATTCCTTTTGTGAAGATAACAGTAGGTAATAGTGATTCTATCCTTGTCTTGACCGAATGCTAAAATTTTTCTTTCTTGAGATATTGCCGAATCTTTTGGTGAGAGTGACCAAGATTATTGATGAAAAACTTGGCTACTTACATGAAGTGAGCTGGTAACAAGTAATTAGAAACTCTTTTGGCTTGTGAAGGAAACAAAAAGGAACATAGAATTTATTCATCTTGAGAACTGGCCGAATTTTTCCTTGAGGTGGCCGAATTGCATGAGATGACGCCATCCATGAAGATGAGAAGGCCGAGTCTTTGCATGAAGGAGAAGTCTTTTCTTGATGAAGTTGTTGTGCCCAATAATACCAATGATAAGACTCTAAAAGTGGAACTTCCCAGTGTGCCGGGTACCCTTGCCAAATAATGTCTTCTTCAGGCTAGTTGTCTTCGTCAAAGATATTTTCATAATTGTAACTTAGTGGTTCCTCTAGAGAAGCATTCTTTGACTTTAAATACACAAGGGGTTCATCTCGTGCTAACTCATGGACGGCTGAGTCGAAGGTGGTTCTGTTAAAATCCAATTGATAATCCGTGGATGAGGCGTTGGCTTGTAATAAGTCTTTTGGAAATCCATATGCTTTGTCATAACATAATCTAAGGGTACAATGTACACCGGATATGTCTTTCTTGGGTCACTATGAAGCTTTTGGCAACAGTCTTCGTACCAATCTCGAGCGGACTGAAAGGGAGTAAGATAAAGCCATAATAATGTATTAGCAAACTGATTTGGATAGGCCAAGAGACCTCGAACTGATGTATTTCATTCTCTATGGCATAATAGCATAAAATTACTAAAGGCCACAAGCATCGAAATTTATGTTCTAACTTGGGACCTGCATGAGAAAAATGCATGATTTTGCTGAAGGGTTGATCCAAGTCGAAGGATACATCATGGAATCGGTTTTGTTCTCGACAAGTTAAAGCTTGGTGTTTACACTTTGACTTGGTAAATTATGTCATAATGGGCTAGTTCAGGCGGGTAAAATTCTTTAATAGTGAAGATGATAGGTATAGGTTTGGGTAGGCTTCCAAAGAACATGGTAGGCAAAGGTTTCTTTTTTAGTATGGACAAGATACCGGCTAGGACATTTGACTCTCCTTTGATGGTTTGGACCTGAAACTGGTACTTGGAGAACAAATCTTTCAGGCAAAAGAGGTGAGGTTCAGGAATGGCTTTGTTTTTGAATTCCATGATTTTTGGAAAAGTGGAATTATCCATCTGTACTATGAACTCATGACTGATCAAGTAGAACTCAAACTTTCTGATCCCATATTTGACAGCTAGGATCTCCTTGATGGTGGTGTGATAGTGTTTTTCTCATCTTTGAACTGACCGCTGGCATGATCGCAATAATGTTTTTGGCCATTAAGTTCTTTAATGAGGATTGCTCCCCAGAGCTCATCACTTGCATCCGTCTGTAAGATCCTGTGACCTGTATGATCCGTCGGTTCTCTATTATGCCACCAACAACATCAGGCTGGACAGGAGCCTTCACCTTCTCCGCTTGAGGATATCTTGTCCCTTCGGGTTGGAATGTTTCCAACTGAGGAGTTGAGCGTGAAAGCATTTTTTTTTTTTTTACGTTAGGTGGAAATGAGGGTCTTCCTTCGCCCATCTCTCCAAAAAATTGCAGTCCAGAATGCTATTATCTGGTATTCTTTCTGCTTATGGTCGAGCAGGGCTCAACAGTCCATTGAAAAGTGTTGTTGGTGTGTGGAAAGGTGGTGGATTATTAGGAATGCCATACATAGAGAATCCTTAAGAAGGAGTTAAGGGAATAGGAGCAGTTTGGGACTTCCTTCTTTCATAATTTTCAATCTGCCTTTTGAGTTCAGGCATCTCTTGGAGCTCTTCATGAAACTCAGTCTAGTGGCTAGTGCCTATACGGATCATCGCCTTCAAGTCACGATCAAGAACATTGTACCTGTCTAGCATCTCATGGCACATCTTTTCTACGAAGTCAAGTTTCTTTTCAGCTTGATTGACCCTGTCGTCAATTCTGGTCAACATGAGGTTTTGGGCAATGGCATTATCCGTCTGCCAATTGAGAACTTCTTCTGCTTGGCTCAGTGGAATTTGTCTTCCACACTCATCAACTGCCTTTAGAGAAATATAAGGCCTGGATGCTTGTCTTTTAGCCTCATTTATTTTCCTTTCCAAAGGCGGGAAAGCAAAAGCATATAAACTCATTGTGAGCTTGTTCATCATGCATCGAATTCGTGCCGGCTCAACTGGTGTGATCTTTTCTGCCTGCTTGCAATAGGGAGTTAGCTCAAAGTAATCCATCGTCTTCGTTCTCCTTTCTACTTGTCTACAATTTGGAGATGGCTTATAATAGTCTGTAGTTTTCCACAAAATCTTCTTCATAGAGGGTAAGACTGATATCACAAATGGTGGACTTTCTTTATTCATGGGCAGTGAAGTCGATGCCTCAAGATAAGGCCGGTAGAAATCCACGAGGCTGGTCAAGGGCTGGCATTGCCGTTGGCTTGCCTTAATCTCATCATTTGGAGGACGTCTGGACGAACATCCACCACTCTTCTGCTTAGTCCGTCACCATTTTTTGGGGACTTCATCTGCATCATCATCATCATCATCATCATCTGAGCAGTCCTCAGCACATGAGAGTTCAGTATCACGAAGTCCTGATCTAGGGACATCCTATAAAAAGTGACCATTGATGTGGAACGTGTAATTGGGCTCTGCTGCAAGGTTGAAAGAGGACACCAGTACCCACTTCTGCATGCTTTGATTTGCCGGATCATGTGGTTACAGCATTAGCTGGGTAAAGATCTTCCCAATCTCTTCTTTCTGAGGGATACTTAAAAACATTTGGACCCGTCCATCAGGTAGCCTTCGGAAGGCTGACAATGTGGCTTGAACTGGTTCCTCTTGTCTGTGTAGGTTCTCATAGTTGGTGATCCAGTCAAGGGGCATGAGCTACTGGAGATCTTCCCTCTTGATTTGCCTTGGAATTTCGACCAAGCTCAGGACTTCTTTGGTTGAATCGGCCAGAATCATCATGGAATCTGGAGAGCCGATGTTCTGTAGATCTAGGGCGTGGTTCTGAAGTCTGTACAACATCTGATGGTGTAGCGTGGCCATCATTGAGGTCGAAGTAAGAGATGTGCCACTGAGTTGGAGTTGAACCTTCAAGGTTGTGCATAGATTTGGGTCTTGGAGGGCTATTGCATAATTCGGGAACAAGGTGAGAACAACACTTCCGAAGCTGAGAATTGTAATCATGGTTCTGATGAACCCCTGCTTATAGGATCATAGTCTTGATTCGAGAAGTGTGATGCAAGCAGTGACTTGATGGCCCTTTCTACCACCGTATGTCAGAACTAGTCTGACACCACTAATGTGAATATGTGTGTATCTTTCGGTTCTCCATTGTGCCACCTTCTCCGACAGCATATTAAGGATAATATACTGTTCCTTTGTAGAGCACGGAATGTCACACTGGTCCAGCTTAGAGGACTGAACGTACTCCTTTGTCCATGGGCTAGTTGATTTAAGCAGTTGTCAAATCGACTTGACGCCCAGAGGAATTGATCCTCTCTTTTTTTATATATTGTATGGACTCATCAGAGGAGGGATTGCTTCCTCAACTGAGACCAACTTTGGAACAATAGTAAATTCTACAAGATTACCAATATTTGTTGAATGTAAAGAACACTTGGGTAAAGATATAGAACTGGAAATATTTATGAGTTGGGAACTTGAACTGGGAGTGTTCTCCATGGTTGAAACAAATCTCTCCCTACTCTATTTGTCATTCCTTGGAATCTAAAATCCCAAATTCTTCCTCCCTGCAAAAAGAAAATTTAGAAACACCGGAGCACTACGTTTTGGCTCTAATACCATCGAGGTTCAAGCACTACCCTGACACAGTTCACCCCGAGTACTTCTTTCCCCTGTAGCGATCCAAGGCAAGTGGGTACTTTCTTTTCCTCTAACTTACTGTTCAAGGATAATGCCTACGCCTACTAACATGGCCGTCATAGTTCACCTATAACTAGGGAATATTAGAAGGCATAATAGACTCTTTAGGAATTCTAAAAGATTTCGAGAGAGAGATCGAAAGACCTAGAACACCATTGAAAGGGAACCACTCATGATATTATTGATCGGAAAATATTTACTGTAGACACTTTACAAGAGACCTCAACAGACACTCTACAAGACACTTGCTCACAGACTTGAACTCAAACTTGAACTAACTCTTACTTGACTCTAACCAAAGTTACTTTGGGGGTGAACTTTCGGTAAACTTTATAGAGGAGTGACCTATCATCCTTACAAAGCAGGACCAACTTGCAAACTTACAACTAAAATCACATGAAGGTACAAAACAAACGAAACAAAGGACAAAAACCCTATTCTAGGAAACAACAAAATAACTATCACATGAGATCATTACATGACAAAATAAAATACAGACACTGAAAGCAAGGAGAAGACCAAATCATTCATGGATGACTTGGCTTCTTAATTTTCTGGTTGAAGGACAGCTAGACGAACAAAGACAAGATGAAGAACACAAGGCTAAAATGTAGCACTTTAGTCTGAAAGTTGCTGTGGTAACTAGGCTAGAATACGATGAGCTGGAGGCTGATTCTTGCATGGAGGACTGTTGCACATTATGGACGAAGTGGCTGGGCGACATAAGGCTACATAATTGATCTATTGAACTAGGTAAACACACAATGCAATAGTAGAATATTCTAGGCAGAAATTTATGAAGGAATAACCCAGATTCTTGAGGAAATATCAGTTACTTGCATCAAGTGAATTGCAGAAATTCCTTTTATGAAGATAAAAGTAGGTTACAGTGATTCTATCCTTGTCTTGGCTGAAACTTCTTTTGCTACTATAACCGAATTGTCGAAAGTTTTCTCTTGTGACATTGTCGAATCTTCTGGTGAGAGTAACCGAGATTCTTGATGAAAAACTTATCTGCTTGCATAATGTGAGCTGGTAACAAGTACTTAGAAACTCTTCTGGCTTGTGAAGGAAACAGAACGGAGCAAAGAATTTATTTGGAACTGGCTGAATTTTTCCTTGAGGATCATTAATGGCTTTGTTTTTGAATTCCATGATTTTTGGGAAAGAGGAAGTATCCATTTGTATTGTGAACTCATGACTGATCAGGTGGAACTCAAACTTTCTGATCCCATATGTGGCAGCTAGGATCTAATTGATGGTGGTGTGATAGTGTTTTTCTACATCCATGAACTGACCACTGGCATGACTGCAATAATGTTTTTGGCCATCCAGTTCTTCAATGAGGATTGCTCCCCAGAACTCATCCGTCTGTAAGATCCTATGATCTGTGGAAGGTTTGTGGAGTGGAGGAGGTTTTTGACACATCTTTTTGAGGGCTTGGACTGCTAGGGTTTGCTTATGGCTCCATGGAGGCGATTTCCTTTTCAGGAGCATAGATAACTGGTTGATATATCTGGTGGAGTCAGGAAGGAAAGTTTAGATGTAGTTGATGATGGCAAGGAATTGATGGATTTCTTTTACGGACAAGTTTTCATCAGGAAAGGAAGGCAGGGATTCAACTAAGTGTGGACTTGGCTAGATTCTTCCATTGGTGATTTTCATGCCAAGATATTCGACCACTTGAAGGCCAAGGAAACTTTTCTTTTCAAATAACATGATACCCCAAGTTTTGACGATTTCAAAGAACTGTTCTAACAATGAAAAATGGGCTTCATCGTCATTGGAAAAAAGTAGGATATCATCAATGTAGATCAAAGAGCTATGAAGGATAGGCTCGAAAATCTTGGTCATAGCTTTAGAAAAATTGAAGGGGCTACCTTCAGACCAAATGGCATCACCTTCCATTGATATTGGGCATTAGGAATGCCAAACGTAGTTTTATAACGTTCATCAGCTACAATTCCCAATTGCCAAAAACCAGCTTTCAAATCAAATTTTGAAAAGAATTGTGCTCCTGCCACATGAGTAAAAACGTTTTGAATCCTTGGGAGTGGAAACTCATCGTCTTTTGGAAACTGGTTAAAAGGTTTATAGTCGATGACTAACTTTTCTTACCTTGAACATGCTGACTTCTTTTGTTGACTTAAAAGGCTTGACAAGCCCAACTTGAAATAGTTGGCTCGATCAAACCTTGTTGCAGTCGTTGAGCACATTCTTCCAGAGCAAGTTTAAGATCATCTGGTGGCATTTCGGGGTGTGTTGCTTTAGTCAGATTAATGCCTTCATTAAGCATAAAATTGAGCTTAACAAAGAATTCTTCATTTTTCCAATGCAGGTTTTTGTGCTCACAGTCTTCATGAAGATCAATTAGCATGCATGGCATGGGAGAATTCATTGAAAATCTCATACAAAGAACTTGGGAGAATCAATCTATTCGGCTACAAAATTGGAGGCTTACAATTCAAGGTCAACCATACTAAAGATGAGGTCTATATAGATGATGAAGATGCTTACGAAAAGCAGGAGAATATGTACAAGAGCTGGTATTTCAAGTAAAAGTTTAGACGATCAAGAATGAAGAAAGACTTGTAGGAGATCGTTCAAGAACTTGAAGAACTTATGATCTCCATTGAAGATGATCTTAACATTGATTGGAAGTTATTGTTCAAAGATCAATACTTCAAGTATAAGAGTGATACTTTGAAGATAAAGGAAGCATTGATCACATTTGTACAAAGGAGGGAAGAGTTGCTTGATTTCCCAACAATCTTGGAAGAACACCATTAAAGGATGGGAAGCAACCAAGGAAGGAATTCAACTTGTGGATGATAGAAGTCATCTACAAAAACTTGAATGGGAACTAGCAGGCCTTGAATCAAGAAGCAAGCTCCTTAATTTTTGGCTGCTCAAACACCGGTCAAACAAATGCTCAATCTAGAGATGTACTGGAGCTGTAATCGGCTAGCCAATCGGCGCTGGTTCTTACAATTTTCTAGCTTTTTCATTTTTCCCCTATTTTGGTGCTAAATGCGATCTTGACTCTTTTTGGGAGATTCCACTTGATTTTAATTACTTTTCTCCATGTTTTAAGCTAGTTTAGATAGTTAAACAAATCTCTAATCTTTCCTAGGGTTTTTTAGTGATGAGACTATAAATCGTTCTCTACTTTTCAATTGCAAACCACCTTATTTTTTGACAGACACATTTCAAGTCTTTTGAGAGAATCCTTTTGGATTAAATGCTACTTTTCTTGAGTGTTCATCTTTGACTCTTCTAGGGTTCTTGGGCCATGCATCGTAACACAAACAACAGTTGGGGCAAGTAGGGTCGAACCCACAAGGAATTAAATCTCAGTTTAAAGAAAATCAATTAATAAGTAACAAAAGGGTGGATTTTTGAAAGAGTTTATAAAATAAAATCAAACACAGAAGCTAAATTAAAAAAGGAGAATATAGATGAGAAAGTTGTTAACAAGAAACAATCCGCAGGTCAATTGCTAAGGGGTTATTCATTGATCAAATAACACAAGTAGTTGATTTTAGAATTTGTCTTAGCGCTCAAATTCCTATCCTTTAAATAGATCTA
>JAOXNR010053068.1:0-46738 GCA_028571225.1 Parsonsia alboflavescens
CGTCCTCTAAAATCTCCATCATCTTTGTAAATAAAAGGAAAAAAAAAAAAACAAAAGAAAAGAGAAAGATAATCCAAGCACCATCGTCCTCTAAAATCTCCATCATCTTTGTAAATAAAAGGAAAAAAAAAAAAACAAAAGAAAAGAGAAAGATAATCCAAGCACCATCGTCCTCTAAAATCTCCATCATCTTTGTAAATAAAAGGAAAAAAAAAAAAACAAAAGAAAAGAGAAAGATAATCCAAACACCATCGTCCTCTAAAATCTCCATCATCTCACCGGTGGATACTCCCCTGATTCTCCGTCATCGCAAAACCAAAAGTCAAAAAATAGACGTCGATGAAAAGCTCATGTGGGACAGCGTATGCGAAAACCTTGGCTTTGGAGCCTAATTCATGATTAGAGGGCACGGTGCACCTCAAAATCCATGGATCTAAATCATCAGAATTCTGTGTTGGTTTATAGATAAGAAACTTCCACCGAGGTTCAACAAAGAGCTGAACTACTTCAAAATAGATTTCAAAAAAAATTAATTCTTCAATTTTTAACCTAAACTTCAAACAACCGAAACTTCATTCTTCTTATTAAATTTGTCTAATTTCTTACTTGTTCCCCAAAAGCACTTAGGCTCAATGATGTGATTTGATTTCATCGACATGTAATCGCACACCTCAAGCCTATGCGTGTATATATATATATATATATATATATAAATATAAATATAAATATAAATATATATATATATATATATGTGTGTGTGTGTGTTAGTTTTTTCTTGAAAGCAATGGAGGTAGGGTAATTTGTAATGGAAGAAAACTGCAGAGAAAGCTTTGTTTTGATTTTATAATGACGGAGAATCAGGGGAGTATCCACCTGTGAGATGATGGAGATTTTAGTGGAAGATGGTGTTTGGATTATTTATTTGTTTATGTTTTCTTTTATTTACAAAATATGTAATTGAATTAAAAGCTGACTACGATATCATTTAAATGTGGATCAATAAATATTTTCGGATGTACCAAATATATACATCTGATGTGATGTTGCATTAAAAATTTTCTTCTAGCAACAATGGAGGGAGTATATATTATAATATTCCAAGCATCAAATTCGGGAGCATTAGTTATAAAGTTTTGGATAATCGAGTACATATCTTGGGCTCATCACCTTATAATATATTCTTTCAATCCGAAATTGAATGTTCATATTTTTATTTTGAATTGGTTTGGAAAAAATGTTTCAATTTCTAAATTATTTAAATTTTTTTAAAAAAGAAATTAATATGATTAAATATAAAACGATCTATTAATTTAACTAACTTTTTAAAAAATTTGTAAAAATCAAAATACAACATTCAATTTTGAAAAGAAAGAATACTTATTTTTCACACTCTCTAATGCATTAATAATTTTTTTAAAAAATTATATGTGTTCTTTATAGCTTGCAGCCCAGGACAAGACTAAGAGCAAGATCTCTATCTGCTTAGGCAGCAGCTCCTATGCAGAGAAAGACCTCTCAATATTGGTGGACATACACATGCATATTTACCAACACGAAACAACAAGATTTCGTGTAGGCAAATATGCATGCGTATGCCCACCAATATTGAGAGGGACAGTACTGCATGCAGTTACGAAAATATAGTGAAATCCATACCAACAAGTCTTCATTATTCCAAACCACAAAAAATCTAACTAGGTCTGAACCACCGAAGAAAAAGGTAAAAAAAAGAATGTCTTCAATATAAAGTACCCGACAAAAAATTAAAATAAAATAAACAAATCAGTGTATAAAGTTTTTATGCAGGACATGCAACGTGTGATTTACGTCAAGTTCTATCATAAAAACCTTAGGCAAAGTACATGTATTCCTTCAATTCAGAATTAAATGTCTCATTTTGACTTATATAAATTTTAAAAAAATTAACAAAATCATTCTCTTAATAAAAAGTTTAACTAATTTAGGAAATAAGATAGTCATTTCCACACAATTTAAAATAAAAATGTGGATATTCAATTTCGGATGTTGGGAGTATTTCACAAATAATGGGACTTTGCTTACATAACTTTATATATATATACATAAAAAACCAAATGGTTTATGTGCAAGGATATCGATTAGGTGTTCATAATATATTTTATGTTAATTTAACAAAAAAGATTGCCATTAGTTGTACCCAGCAGTGTGGTGAAACTATACTCTTTTCCAGTATTGGCTTAGTCTATATATAAAAGTAAGCATGGTAGCAGTCTTGGAAACATCTCACTTTGAGGTCCCTGTCTCTTTAATTTCTTCATCGTCTTCTTCTTCTTCTATCAAATCTGAGTTATAATTATTTGCTCCTTCTTTGTGTGATCTTTTATACAAAGAATTAAAGTAAAAAGTGGTTGATCGGGCATGCACATGGGATCTTGTTCAGGTTTTCCAGTGCATGTGAAGAAAAGTGAGGTGGTTGCAGCAGTATTACCCGTTCATGAGCACTTGCTGCCCATGTCAAACTTGGATTTGCTTCTTCCACCTCTGGATTTTGGAGTTTTCTTCTGCTATATGAATGATCAGAACAAAGA
The DNA here is from genome assembly GCA_028571225.1 of Parsonsia alboflavescens. Classification (NCBI taxonomy): domain Eukaryota; kingdom Viridiplantae; phylum Streptophyta; class Magnoliopsida; order Gentianales; family Apocynaceae; genus Parsonsia; species Parsonsia alboflavescens. The sequence continues at coordinate 2,568 of JAOXNR010053068.1, forward strand.
GAAAGAGAATAATATTGCTGAAACCTGCATGGTTAGTGTAATCAAGAAGGCTCTTGCTCAAGCATTAGTCTCATTTTATCCGTTAGCCGGAGAAATAGTGCACAATGGCATGGGAGAGCCCGAGCTTCTCTGCAACAACCGCGGCGTGGATTTTGTCCACGCTTTTGCTGAAATTGAGCTCAGAGAACTTGACCTTCATCGTCCTGATAATTCTGTTCAAGGAAAACTTGTCCCCCTGAAGAAGCAAGGAGTGCTTTCTGTTCAGGTATATAGTTTCTATCAAATATTCCGTCAAAATATATTAATTAATTTCATATGATCATATGATACTCGTGCATGCTCTGTTCCATTATTTTCATCTGTCCATCTAATACTATAAAGCCTTACGAGTTTAATAATAAATAGTAATATTAAAGACTAAAAGATATATCCTACCGTAACACTTTCCTATATGTCCACTAAGGATGATTCCTCACCTACCTCATTATGTCTTGAATTCTAAAATCTATCACGAAAACTAATTAATATTTGCTTTTGTCAAGAATTGTTTAATGACAATCTTTTTCTCCCGTCAACCTCAAGGAAAAAAGTTATCAATTACTGATTGCTTTCATAAAGGTGAATACAAAGAACCTAGTACTGTCCTCTTAAAGGTTGCAGTGTACGGGGCCATTTTCATCAAAAGCAAACACCAAAAGTTCATAGATACTAAGTGAAAATTTTGATATGAAATAGGGCAAAAAGACAGTGAACCCTACAGATACATCATTGTCACCATTCGGAAGACAAAACAAGAAACTTATTTTATTTTATTTTTTGCATTCCTAGGAGTTATCGAAATTGGAAGATTATTGAAGAAGTAATGTACGTAAATCGTAACATTCAGCCCGCTGAGAATCAAACTATTAAACATGTGTTATCCATCGCTTTCACCAGAAAATTTTCATTGATTTTGAACCATATGAAAAATCATTGCATACAACCTATTAATGAATTAATATTAAAAATCATGTTTTTCCAAGAATCCCTCCTTTACACATTATTGATTAGTTTTTTTTTTATAATTTTTTTATTTTTAACAATTGGACGTTAAAAAAAAAGGGAAAAAGAAAAGGGCCAAATTACAATAAAAAGAAATTTAACCTGATTGTATTCTTTATTCAACATGAATAACAGAAGCAATATTCACCTTCCTAGCTACTTCTATTATGTAGAAATTTGAATTCATCTAAACTTAAAATAGGTCCTTTACAAAATTTGATTACTATTTATTGCTATTATTTTTTACTCTTAACCTACATTTTAGAAAGTTTGACAAAGGATTTTTTAAAAGTATTTTGACTTAGTCAATATACATTGTCCCCCTTAATATTCATAATAAAATTTCAAACAACCTATATTGAACTGTATAGAGTATTAATTATTAAACGGATTATTACTTTAGCATGATTATTGAGACATAATATTAAACAATTTTTATTAGAGAACGGAGAAAAAGATTTATCGTATAACGTCTTTTGTATATGCATGAATAACGTCTTTTGTATATGCATAAATATTTAAATTATATGCAGGTAACCGAACTCAAATGCGGTGGTTTAGTAATCGGATGCACATTAGATCACCGAGCAACAGATGCCTACTCAGCCAACCTTTTCTTTACTTCATGGGCAGAGATTGCTCAGTCAAAAACAAAAAAGACATCTACTCCGATCTTCAGGCGTTCAATGTTCAATCCCCGTTGCAATCCTCATCACGACTCATCAATCGATGACATGTATGCCCTCATTTCATCCCTAAAACCGATTAGGAAACATGAAATCAAGGATTGCTACGAGGATGATGAACTCGTGAGTCGGATTTACTACATTAGAGGTGAAGAAATCGAGCACCTTCAATCCCGCGCGAGTTACAACGGATCATGCAAGAGAACCAAGCTCGAGTCCTTTAGTTCCTTCTTGTGGAAAACCATAGCTGAAGGGGAAACCGAAAAAATCAAGAAATTGAAGCTGGGAATTGTGGTTGATGGACGTGGAAGGATAATTAAAGGAAAAGAAGAAGAAAAAGAACACAACGCATTATCAATGTGCGACTATTTTGGAAATGTGCTTTCCGTCCCTTATGGAGAAGCAAATGTGAGTGACCTCAAGAATATGCAACTCAAAGGGGTGGCGAATTTGGTGCATGCATGCATAGAAAGCGCGTCCAATGAAGAACATTTTCGGGGATTGATTGATTGGGTTGAGTTGCATAGACCAAAGCCGGCCATGGTCAAGATTTACTTCAAAAGTAGTGACGAGGAAGAAGGGATTGTTGTGTCATCTGGGCTAAGGTTTCCGGTATCTGAGATAGATTTTGGGTGGGGAAAACCTTATTTCGGGTCGTACCAGTTCCCCTGGGGTGGGGAAACTGGGTACGTGATGCCGATGCCGAGTGTGAGCAAAGAAGGAGATTGGATTGTTTATATGCATTTAAAGAGTAAACACTTGGATTCGGTGGGGAAACAGGCGGGTCATGTGTTCAAGCCATTGAGTTCCTCGTATTTGGGACAGCTTGAGTAGAGATTCACATAGAAATAAATGAATAATTTCGTTGTAATTAAACATAATTTATCTTTTTGTTAATTTTCATGTGGCTTTTTGAGTTATCTCAATGGTAATGCATATAGTAAAAGTAATACCTTTTAAATATCCGTTTGAATTAATCAAAACAACTCCTTCGAAGTTTGTGCACATTAGCTCTCCTTGCATATTATGAAGAAATAGAAAAGAATCAAAAGGAGATCTTGATTAAAAAAAGATTTTTTGTATTTGGTGTATACTACATGAATATTTAAATAATATTATAATCCAACTTGCATATAAAATAATATTATTTAATTATAACTTCATAGAACACAATTCGTAAGTATCTTTCACCTTTCACTCTACAAATATAAATACATAGCTTTCGTTCATTTCAAAGGTATGTGTTTCTTTCTACAAGTTTTTCTCTCTCTAGTTTTTCTCTAACTCCTCTCTAACTTGACCTTCTGAGAGCCAACCTCTTTGGTTTTGTTTGTTAATCTTGAAGGTCGGCTTTGGTCCCAAACGGTTATTTGTTCTTGAGTCCTGAACAGTCTAGTTAGAAAGCAGCATGATAAAGCCCACCATGCTAAGGCATCTATTTTTCTCTTGAAATGAAGACTAGACAATCTTCTCTTCATGGTTTTTTGGACTGGACCGGATCGGTCTGTTAGACTGGTGGAACCAAAAATCGGACCTATGACTGGTTCGGTTTGAGGGGTAAAACTAAAAATGCTAAAAATCATTCTTTGTTGTGCTGATCGAATTGAGCCAGGTGGTTCAATCGGTGAACTATTGAACCGGCCGACTAGAGATCAGACCAACCAATTTCCATATCTAAGCATTGGCAACTTAACGAGCAGTCAGGCATTCAGTCTGACGAAGCAGACCAGATCTGGATAGCATAAGGACATTTCAAAGCTTTCTTGGCTTAGTCTTGAAGATGAAGATCATTTGAATAATGGGTAAACTTAAATAGAACTTTCTTTCTCGATTTTTTCCGGAGGATTGGAATAGATATTAACAAGAACTTGTTGGAAACTCAGCCTACAAAGATCGGTAGCCTTTGCAGCTAAATTTCCACTGCTGTGGAAAGCTATATGTTCCATGGCATCATCAACAGATCTTTGGGAGCAAACTTGAGATGTATGGTTGCAGTTTCGATAAACTGTGAGTCTAAACAAGGCCGAAGTATGGTTGACATGATGATGATCAAGTGTTTATAAAGAATTTTAATGTTTTTGAAACAACGGATTTGCTAGTGAAAGGGGGGAGACTAGAGAGAAGAAGAAGTAGCAAGGAGGAAGGCAAGGCATGGGAGAGAGAGAAGTTCAAAATCACAAAATTTTCAATTCTTGTCCTCTTTTGAAATAGAACTCATCCTTTTCTGCCCAAAGCGTACATCTCAGACTCTTTGACCCGTCACGTGTGTACGTTTACAAAATTTTGTGATTTTTTTGTTTTTTTTTTTTGCTATTGCTACTAATATTTTCTTTTTTTAAGAAATACACACTAAAAAAAAAAAGAAATATATTCAAAACATCAAAAACTTAATGATCTTATCTTTGTTCATTATAATTTAAAATTGAAAAATAGGTAAATATTTACTTTCTTCATGACTTTATCTTGTAAGAAATAAGAATTTATAATGACTTAACTTTATAAATTCTTAAATATATTTAAATATAATGACTTTAATGAGTTAACTATATTTTCTTAATGACTTAAATATATTTACTTAGAAAGAACAAAGAATTTATAATGACTTTATCTTGTAATGGTTAATGTAATGAGATTGGTAATGATTTTTTTAATTCTTTGTCATTCGCGATGATGTTGAACTAAGATTTATCCTTTTCAATTATGTAATAACATATGGATTTACATATGTTTTTGACTTTATGTTTTTTGAAATTTGGATTTTAGCTTGCAAGTTGTAAGTTCTAAAATTTTCTATATCTAGGATTTTTAATTTCGAAGGAAGATGAGATCATGAGAGGTTTATTTTTATAAATTCTTTATATTTATAGGTTTATGGGTTTTTATGGTTAGTTATAACTTATAAACTAATTCTAAATCATCTCATGTTTTTCTCATTTATTTTATGCATATATATTGTTAATTTGAAAATAAATTATATTATTTTGATATATTTTAATCTATAAAATAAATATTTTTTAATTATGAAATTACCCTATTCAATTATGGTTCAGTTACGGTTGAACCATTAAACCTTAAACCAGTAACTTTTTTGATTCGATGACCGGTCCAGTTCTGAAAACATTGCTTCTCATCATCCTTCTAAGTGTAAATAGCCAATGCCACCGGAGAATATGGCTAATTCTTCAAGAGCTGCTGGTCTAGTGGTGAATCCGGAGGATTCGGCTTTGTTGCGAGATATTGATATTGCCATCTTGCAGAACACTTTCTAGACTGATTGTTTCTGATCAATACATTCCATTAGATCCTGCATTATGTCAATCTTTGCAAACACCATCAATTCCACAGCTAGAAAGGTCTAAAACCAAGAGACCACCATCCAAAGCTCCTCCACTAGTGATCTGATGCTAAGAGGGTGAACTTGGCTCTTGAACATTATGATGCTTTTCAGGCTTATTTGATTGCTCAAAACATCATTCCACCACCTCCATCTCTAGAAGGCGTTGATTCTTCTCATAACAAAAAATCAATTCAAATTAATGATGAAAATCAAGTTTAGTTTGTCACTCCTTAGCCACTAGCATTGAATCGGGGGTTCCTCCATATGTTCCTTTGGTTTTACCTCATGTTCAGTCAATGGCTCCACAATATCCTCAATATCCATATTACAATCCTTACTATCCTCATCCTTTGTTATTTTTACCTTCTACGCCTTCGGGTGGACGAATGGCTCTCCAACTCAAGCACCTCAGTTGGATGACAAAGCTAGTAAAATTGAGAAGGAATTCACAAATATTATTCCAAAATTGAAGGTTGCACTAGCTTTGAGCATGAATGAGTTCACACTTATTGTAACCACAATTGTGTCATGGAAAAGTCTTGAAGGATTTTCGCTTGCCTTCTTTTGATAAATTTGATTTTTCCACTGATCCCTGAAGACATTTGATGAAATATAATACTGTTTTAAAATTATATGATCTTGTTGATTTTTAGTATTGCAGTGCTTTTTCGGCCACTCTCACCCAATAGGCTTTAGATTGATATTCCAGTTTGCTGGATAATTGCATCGGTCCTATGCCAAGTTGAAGGAATTGTTCATTAGTCAATTTACTGGGAGTTCACTTCAGACGAAGTCTCAATCACATTTGTTGAGTATTCGTAAAAGAAAGGAAGAAACCTTAATTGGAATCGGTTCAACACTGAAACTCGATTGGTCTAGGTAAAGCATTTATTTGTTATGGCTTTTTACTTGTTTTTCCAAAAGGGTATATGTCGTATACTACACAAATATGTAAATAATATTATAATTTTAACTTGCATATAAAATAATATTATTTAATTACAACTTGATAGAAGACAGTTCCTAATTGTGTTCTTCACTTAGTTCTTTTATCTTTCACCCTACAACTATAAATACATAGCATTAGTTCGTTTGAAAGGTATGTGCTTCTGTCTACAAGTTTTTGTATCTCTGTATCTTCTTTAATTCCTCTCTAACTTGAGCATCTGAGAGCCAAATAGGAATTTGGTCTTGTTTGTAGCTCCTGAAGGTTAGCTTTGGTCCCTACTGGTTCTTTGTTCTTGAGTCCCGAATAGTCCAGTAAGATAGCAACAACATCAATATTAATACAATTTTTTAATTTTTTTTAAGAGGACAAGATCTTAAAAAATAATGTAAAGAAGTTATTTACATATTAATTAAGCATAAGTAAGTTTCTATAAAATTGAAGAAATTTATGTTTTCTTTAAGTATTTAAAAATTAACTAGATATATGTTATTTTATTTATGAATTAATTTTATGGTGGATGACCTAGTCTCACAAAAACACTGATTATGATGAATATCCTAATCTTACAGAAACTCTCGTTATTCCAAGAATCTTTATTTTTGTAACTACTAGAGTTTACTTGTAATTGCACCTCCCTCTAGTCCTATAAATATGAGGGTTTGGGGGAAAGGAAAAGATACATTGAATACCTATTGAATAAATTAATACTTAGTCTTTATACTTCATTTACTACAATTTCTCTCTCTTCCTCTTTTATATCTTTATAGTTTATTTTATTCTATAGCACGTTATCGGCATGAAGATCTGCCAACCAACTGAGAAGGCAAATTGTTATTGGTAAAGGTTTATATTTTCCTTGAATTTCTGTAATGTGCCTCAAATATAATTTTATGACTTTTTGGCACTTGGAGTTGTCAAAAATAAGTGCAAATGGGAACCTTTGAGAAAGAAAGATTGTGTTTAGTCAACAACCCATACTATATTTGGCTATAAGCACTTTTCTCAAGTATGATATTGTGCAAGGCAAATGTCCAAACAATATTTGTTCTTGTTGAAATGATTGATGGATATGAAAATGCTTCAATTGTTTTATCAAATGGTACCACTTTATATATTGAGAATGCATTTCCATGTAGTAGATGAACGAGGAATCTAATTAATTTTAAAGATATTCGTTGAAAAAGGTACCATATTGAAACAATTTATGAATATCTTGATATTATTTCCCATAGAATGTAACAAAGGACCATCCATGAGAAGCTGGAAGCTTCATCTAGTGGCTTGTATTGTGTCACAATTAAAGGATCTGAATCCTATACTACAATGTTGTGGAGACTAGTAAATCCTAAAAAATTTGGACTTTGGCGTGATCATCTTGATCATTCAGGAGCAACAATGATGCATAGGATTTTAAAAAATATTAGAGAACACTCTTTGAAGGATTCAAAGGTTTTCTTGTGCAAAGATTATATTTGTGATGCTGGTTCAATTAAAACTCCTTATTAAACTTTCTATGACAAAGGTTGATATTGAATCTCCTTCATTTTGGCAAAGAATCCAGGGGTATGGGCCAATACAACTAGCAAGTGGACCATTTAAATATTTTATTAGCGGACGAATCCAATAGATGATCCCATTATTGCCTATTATCTGTGACAATGTGGCATTTGCAAGATTACTTGCATAGATTATTATTAAAATGGATTAGTAAAATCCTGGATTAAATGTATACAAATCATTGGTCAAACATTCTTATTGAGAACAGAACCCAATGATACAACATGGGTCATGTAGTTTTGCATGCGACAACATTAATTACATTGCGTCCTACTAGTAGTCTCTTGCCAGTCTCCCAAACAGATGGTTCTTGGTTATGAACCAGATATTTTTCACTTTTGCACATTTAGATTTGTAGTGAAAGAGCCTATGGCTCCACGACAACAGATCAAAATGGGTTCACAAAGGAGATTAGAAATATATGTTGGTTATGAGTCTCCATCAATAATTAAACGTCTTGAACTAATAATGAGAGATCAGTTCACTTCTCGATTTGCTAATTGCCAATTTGCTGTGTTCCTAACATAAGAGGGAGAATTGGAAGAGCAGCAAGGAAACCAAATTCATAAGATCAGTCGGAGCATTTCCTTCTTGGCTAATTTTGATCCTCGTACTAATCAAATTGAACATGAGGTTTAGAAAATAATTTACTTGCAAAAACTCACGAACTGTCTGCCAGAAGAATTTTTTGGATCTCAAGTGAGTAACAAAGTCTTGTATTTCGGCTGCTAATACTCCTGTTAAATTTGATGTCCATCAAAAGATATGCAAGTGAATTTGCCAGAAACATGGCAGGTCCATTAGTGCTGAAGTTAAGAACCCTTGGGAAAAAAGGGAGCACATATTACTCCATCTAATTCAAAAGGAGTTGATGGTATATCACTTCTCGAAGAAGCTCCAAGCCTAATTCATATTTAAAGATGCTAGTCAGGTAATTGAAAATGTTGTGAATAAGCACAACAACACCGTGAACAAGCACAATGAGAATTATGAGATTGTTATGTCTTGACGAAAAAAAATGAAAAAGATACGACCAACGAAAAATATGTGTTGACACAAATTTTGTCAATACTATTGCGCATGATATCATTTATGATGATAAGGATCTAGAAATTACATCGATTGAGGCCTATAGGTTGAGGGATGATTGGCTTAAGTGGAAAACAACCATTATTGCAGAGTTAAGCTCGTTAGAAATACGAAAAGTTTTTTTGACAAGGAATCTAAACATCGGTTGACTTGGGAGGGTAAATGGGTATTTGTGCGAAAGAGAAATGAACAAAACAAAGTTGTTCATTATAAGGCCCGATTGATTGCACATAGTTTTGCCGAATGTCCTGGAATTGATTTTGATGAGACATATTCTCCCATGGTGGATGCAATCATTTTTTGTTATTTGATTAGTCTGGCTATACAAGAAGGACTCAATATACAAATGATGGATGTCGTTAAAGCTTATTTACTTGGATCCTTGGATCACGATACCTATATGAAAATCCCTGAAGGATTTAAATTGCTAGAAGCAATAAGATCGAATTCACTAGATAAATTGAATCGATCTCTATATGGATTAAAACAATAAAACAATCCGATTGGATGTGGTATCAATGCTTAAGCGAGCACCTAATCAAGGAAGGTTACAAAAATGATCCTATTTGCCCAGGTGTATTTATTAAGAAATTAGAATTCGGATTTGCTATAATCGAAATTTTTGTTGACGATATAAAACTAATTGGAACTTCTGACAAATTTGCTAAAATTGTTGAATATTTGAAAAGGAAATTTGAAGTTAAGGATTTGGGTAAAAACAAATTATGCCTTGATCTAGAGATTGAGCATAAAGCACATGGAATAATTGTCCATCACACTAGATATATTGAAAAAGTACTTAAACGTTTCAATATGGACAAAGCTCATATATTGAGCACCCCTATGATTGTAAGGTCTCGTGATCTCAAAAAGGACCCATTTTGTCCTAGAGAACTTAATCAAGAGATACTTGGTCCTGAAGTGCCATATCTCAATGCAATTGGAGCTTCAATGTACCTGGCACAATATACTAGACTTGATATTGCTTTTGTAATAAATCTATTGGATCGCTTTAGTTCTAAGCTGAACTTGGAAGCATTGGAATGAGATTAAGCATATTTTGCATTATCTCTGAGGAATCATAGATTTGGGGTCATATTATTCCAAAGATCTGACTAACTCTGGTTTAGTCGGTTATGTTGATGCTAGATACAAATCTGATACGCATAAAGCTCGCTCTTAAAGTAGTTAGTTATTTTGCTATAATGGTACTACCATTTCTTGGCAATCTACTAAGCAAACTTTAGTGTCAACATCTTTCAACCACTTTGAAATTGTTACTTTATATGAGGCTGGAAGAAAGTTTATTTGGTTAAGATCCGTTATAGAGCATATTCACAATTCTATTGGATTAAAACTGGTTATAAATTCTCTCTTTATAATTTATGAGGTTTGATTGAGGGGGAGACATTATGCACTATACTTGAAGTTTTATTTTTCTTTATGATCGGTTTTTGTCCCACTGGCTTTTTTAGACGTAAAGTTTTTTATCAAACTATTAGCATATGAGAGTTATGAACTGTACTCTTTTTCCTTTAAGTTCAGTTTTTTCCCACTAGGGTTTTCGACTTAAGGTTTCTAATGAGGGAATATATTTATATATATATGTGGCTTAGGATCTCCTGTTACATGATTGTGTGTCACCCACTGTTACACCAGTAGAAATTTAACACGTGTTCCTAAAAGATCAAACTTCCTTTTGGTTTAGTTTATCCTTTTATGTTTTAATATATAAAATATATTAAGAGATAATAATTAAAGGTTACGAATAATATTTTTATTAATATTTTATTAGTATAATAGGAAGTGACACAAAGATGTGTAACAAGAGATTCGAACTCTATATATGTATGTTGAAATTATACTCTTTTTCCTTTATTAGGTTTTTATCCTCCAAGTTTTTCCTCGTAAGATTTTAATGAGGCATTTTCTTAAAGGATGGACATAAAAGGGGGCGTATTATGAATTAATTTTATGGTGGATGTCCTAATCTCACGGAATCTGTCATTATGGTGGATATTCTAATCCCGTAGAAACTCTCGTTATTCTAAGAGTCGTTATTTTTGTAACTACTTGAGCTTACTTGTAATTATACCTCCCTCTAGCCCTATAAATATGAGCACTTGGGAGATAGGAAAAGATACATTGAATACCTATTGAATAAAGGAATTCTTACCCTCTATATTTCATCTCTTACAATTTCTCTCTCTTCCTCTTTTATATCTTTACAGTTTATTTTGTTCTATAGCAATTGTTGTATTATAAAATTATATAAATGAAAATATGAAGATATTTGTTGACCTTCAGTTGACTGTTAAAGATTTAACATGAGCACAATATAATATGAGTTTCGATGCCCATTATAGCATTTCTATATTTATATTAAGTGTACATATATTTATATACTTATCATATATTATGTGAGATAGATTTAATTATTTAATTCAATTATTATTTTTTTTAAAGAAAGTCGCCTTTGATGGCGGGAGTTTTGATAGATCTCTACCCGTTTATTAAATAAAAAAAGAAGAAAACAACATCAGAGGAGACATAATGAACCTTACTCTAAATAAAGGTGGAAGCAAATCCACTGCTACAAAATGCAAATATAAATGCCAAAGCAATAAGATTACATCAAGAATATCTAAAATTGGGTATCCTCAACCTACCAAGACCTCAAAAACACCTAACCACAGTAGGAAGAGTTAAATAATCATGCAACATAATATCTTGTTGGAGATTGCAAGAAAGATTAGCCATGCTATCAGTAGCTTGGTTTGCCTCACGAAAAATGTGTGTAATCTCAAATGAGCCATGATCAAGAGAATTCTTAACAGCCACATAAGTCCTGCGTAAGTGCCATGGATAAGAAGATTTATTGTCAAGAGCATCAACAATAATCTTAGAATTCATTTGTATTAGGACTTTATTCCATCCATTAATCGAGCAAACATGAAGGCCATGCAGAACAGCCTTGATCTCTGCTTCATTATTAGTTGCCACACCTAGATGAAATGTAAAAGAATTAAGAAACCTTCTAGAATGCATCCTTATAACCCTACTAGCAGCAGCATTTGTACCAAGAGCTTTAGAAGCTCCATCAACATTCATGACTATGGTATCCTCACCGAAGCCTCACCACCAAATAAGCCTTTGAACCGTGCCAGTAGAGACATGTCGAAACCGTAGCAAAATATCCAAAGATGGCAGATTGTAGCTTTGTTTGAGCTCATAGATTTTAGTCTTGATGTCTGAAATTGCCTTCCAAGGCCTACTACTCCCACCATAAACAAAAGCACATCTAAGACACCAAATTCCTCTACAGGCCAGAGTTGGAATTATAAATGACCAAACCCCCAAAATTTCCTTACAAGAACTCCAAAATTGTAGCATGCCTTGCACTGAGGAAAAAAATCTCCCTTATACCCAACACCCTTTGATAATGGCTCCAAACAGGAGAAGCTATCTAATAATCAAAGAACAGATGATTAACATGTCCACATCCAGACTTACAGTGGCATTTTGATGCTAATTGAAATCCCAAAGAAGACCAAACATCATCTAACGGTAGATAATTATGCAGCAATCTCCAAAGAAAAATCAACCAAGTAAGAGAGATTTTTGCAACAAAAAATCTAGATTGGATAGACCTATCCTCATCAGCATTCTCCAACAATTGCAAGCAAGAAGAAATACTGAAGTTTCCATTAGTGGTAAGCCTCCAAATAAGAAGGTCATCTATAGCAGAAGAATTAATTGGAAATGAAACAACATTTGCCAAATCTTCTAATGAAAGTAAACCCTCCAGTTTATTGATATCCCAACCTCGATTCGAAAATAAAGATCTGAAACACACAAATCCTCCTCCTATTGTATATCTGTAGCCTGCTAACGGATCATCTAAAAGCCAATTTATTAACTTGGAAAGAATACCTTCATTCATCTATTTCATTCTTTACATCTTAACTGATATACAAGGGAAAACTTCACTGAATAGTCCCTAACATATACAAATATGTTTATACAAGGACCTTTTATTTATATCCTCAACACTCCCCCTCAAGCTGGTGAGAAGATATCTTTGATACCAAGCTTGACTAATGCACTCTGAAAAGCTCGACCTAACACGACTTTTGTAAGGACATCGGCAAGTTGATCTTCGGACCTAACAAATGGAAACCTAATTACTTTAGCATCCAAATTCTTCTTAACAAAATGTCGATCTCCCTCAACATGCTTGGTCTGATCTTGTTGAACAGGATTGTTTGAAATCTCTATCGCTGCCTTATTCTCACTATAGAGTTCCATTTCAGCATTCAGTGGGAACCCAGTTCTATCATCAACCTTTTGATCTAAAGTGTCTCACACAATCCCTTTGCTATCCCACGAAATTCAACTTTAGCACTTGACAACGGAAGAACATTCTATTTTTTGCTTCTCCACGTCACTAAGTTACCTCTAACAAAGGTAAAATAACCGGATGTTGATCGCCTCTCCACAACACTTTCTGCCCAATCTGCATCTGTATATGCCGTGACCTCCAAATGCCCATTCTTGCCAAAAAATAATCCTCTCCCTGGAGCTAACTTCAAGTACCTCACAATTCGTGTTATAGCAGCCATATGTTTTTCATTAGGAGCATGCATGAACTGACTTACCACTTCTACCGCATAAGTAATGTCAGGTCTGGTGTGTGACAAATATATCAACTTCTCCACCAATCTCTGGTATCGGTCCTTATTAGCAGGTACAGACTCTAACTTTTCTCCGAGCCTATGATTCTGAACAATTGGTGTTTTTGCAGGTTTACACTCCAACATCCCAACTTCAGCCAACAAATCTAACACATATTTATGTTGAGATGAGAAGATACCTTCCTTTGACCAAAGTACCTGAATTCCCAAGAAATATTTTAACCCTCCTGGATTCTTCATTTCGAACTCCTTCCCTAGCCGCGTTTGAAGTTCTGTAATTTCTTCCTCATCATCCCCTGCGATTATCATATCATCTACATAGATAATGAGTGCTGTTATTTTCCCTTGTCTTTCTATCAAAAAGAGAGTATGATCACAATTGCTCTGCTTGTATCCTTATCGCCTCATGGCTGTACAAAAGCGACCAAACCACGTTCGAGGTGATTGTTTCAAACCATATAGAGATCGCTGGCAAACAATATTCTATTGATTCACACAAGCATAGGCTGGTGGAATATCCTTGTATATTTCTTCTTCCAAGTCCCTGTGAAGAAATGCATTCTTCACATCGAATTGATACAGTGGCCAATCTCGGTTTGTTGCAATAGACATCATCACTCGAACTGTATTCAGCTTTGCAACTGGAGAAAAAGTTTCCTGATAATCCACTCCATAAGTCTGCATATACCCTTTCGCTACCAACCGAGCCTTGTACCTCTCAATTGAGCAGTCCACTTTATACTTCACAGTAAACACCCATTTACATCGCACTGCTTTTTTTCCTATTGGTTACTCCATGTCTCATTTTTTTGCAAAGCATCCATCTCATCCTTTATTGCTTGTACCCATTTCAGATCACCCCAAGCTTCATGAACTCCATTAGGAATTCTAACAGTTGAAACCTGAGACAAAAATGACTTCATAGGTGCTGATACTCGCCTCAGCGAGACAAAGTTAGTTATGGGATACTTTGACCTCCTTTCCTCTACATCAGGTGAGTACTTGTTCGGTGCCTTCTCTTTGTTATGTCTGTCAGGCAATTGATAACCAATATTCACACCAGTATCATCTGAAGATTCAAGCATAGTTGGAGCACGTAGCTCAGGAATATCCTTAGGAGTATGGTCTGGTACTATCGATGAAGTAGTAGGAGGAGGGGGTTGTTCTTCCTGCTCTTATGGTAACGGTGAACTATGTGGACTGTCGCTAAGAACATCAACCATAGTACCACCAACATTCTGTCCGCCAACATTACCAACCTTGTCGCCTCCATCAACAACTTGTTGTCCTGTGGCTGCCATCAAATCGACATCCCACCACTCCTGTCTTTCATCTCCAAGCTCCCCCTATGAGGAAGAAGTGGAGCTCAGAAAGTAGAATTCCATTTCAACGAAGTTCACATCCATGGTAACAAACGTAGTTTTCGTGCTAGGATGTTAACAACGATATCCTTTCTGATGAACACCATAGCCTAAAAACACACACTTCAAAGCACATGGATAAAGTTTAGTATGATGATGCTTAGGAACATGAACATAAGCCACATAAAAGGATATCTTTGGAGATAAGGTGAATACCGAAGGAAGATGAACATGAGACGAGAAAACTTGAAGAGGAGTTTGAAAGTGCAGTACTCGAGAAGGCTACTGGTTCAGTAGATAGATAGCAGTGGCAACTGCAGCATCCCAAAAACGAGGAGGGACATTGCCACCATCCAACAACGCGCTTGTGGTTTCTAGGAGGTGAAGGTTTTTCCTCTCAGCCACCCTATTTTGCTGTGGAGTGTATGGACAGGAAGTCTTGTGAAGCAAACCATGGTCTCGAAAATAGTGAGGCAAATGGTGACTAAGGTACTCGCCCCGAAGAATACGAACTCTAGCACCAAATCGAGTAAAAAGCATACGGTGAAACGGACAGAACACAGACACAAAATCACTTTTATGCTTTAAGAAGTACACCCATGTCATTCTAGTACAATCATCGACAAACCACCGAAGACCAGATAGAGTAAGAATGGGCGATGGACACCAGACATCCGAATGTATTAAGGCAAATGGTTCCACACTTTTATTCATACTTAAAGGAAAAGTAGCACGATGGCTCTTAGCAGAAATACAAGTCTCACAATTCAAAAGTGATGTAGAATTATTACAAACGAGGTTCGAAAACAAATACTTCAAATAACCAACAGAAGGATGTCCAAGTTGACAATGCCACAACCAAAGTTCAAGCTCCTGACCTACAGAAGGACCACCCGTATGATAGGTACGGCTTGGATAGAAATCATCCACAAAATATAGCCCCCCCTTCTTGGTACCATGACCAATGATCCTTCGTGAGGATATCCTGAAATAGACAAAGCGAAGGATATAAGATCACACTGCAATTCGATTCATCAGTCAGTTAACCCACAGAAAATAACCTATTAGACAATGAAGGAACCAGTAATGTTAATGATAATGACGGAAAAATATGGATACTGCCAACTCCTGTAAACGGAATGCTACTCCCATTAGCATTAAAAATGTTTTGATGACAATGAAAACTCTAATGATAGAGATCCTTAGCATACGTAGTCATATGATCCGTTGCACCTGAATCGACTATCCAACAAGCACTATCACTAGTGTTAGAGGTATTGATAAATGCAAAACTTCAATTACCTTCCATAGGTTGTGATGAAGTACCCGGATGATCACCCAATGGTACCAAGGACAAGGACGATGGTTCAGCCCCTCCACTAGTATCACCAACAGCCAAAGACACTTGACCTTGATGAGTCATAGACTCCCCTTTCTTTTTGGCCTCCAAGTCCTTCCACCAGTCGGGGTAGCCATGTAGTTTCAAACATGTCTCCCTTGTGTGTTTCGAATTGCCACAGTAGCTGCACCTACTACCACTTGTAGAAGCCGATTGGACCTTAGAACCAACGGTCGAACTATTATCTTCAGTAGGATCTGGTACAATTTTCAAGTTACACAATGCCGACTTATGACCCATTTTTCCTTCTCGTGTCACCATGGCTGTGGTAGCTGTAGTAATAGAATGGGTCAGCATTACATTTTGACGTAAATCTTCACATCGAACACGAGCATATGCTTGCTCGATAGTCGGGAACGGGTGCATTTTCAATACATCGGCTCTAGCATTATCTAGCCGATCATCCAATCCATCCAAAAATAAATACACACGCTCCTCCTGAACCAATGCATTGTACCGCTCAATATGAATTGAACACACCATTGGATTGGGCCGATGAAAATCAATCTCTCGCCATAGACCTTGAAGACCATTATAGTATGATTCAATAGGTCCTCCTGCTTGTTTCAATCGACTTAAGCATTGTCTCAATTCATACACCTGAGATACGTCAGAACCATCAAAATACATTGTTGCAATAGGATCGCAAACATCCTTTTGCAGTAGGGTATCTAATAAAATTCCCAATAAATTCAGGAGTCATAGAGTTAATGAGCCAACCTTTTACCGTCGAGTCCTTAATCTTCCACCATCGAGAGTTTGGATCGGTTGGCTGAGGTGGAACAAGTTCGCCATTAATGTAACCCAGTTTGTCCTTCCAAGCAATATACATCTCGACAACCTGAGTCCACAGACCAAAATTGTTGCCATCTAATTTCACTCCAATTGGTGGTGCAGAAGTCTCACCATGTGGTGATGGAGTCTGATGAGACGTTAAAATCTAAGTTACTTTTGACATCAAGTTTTCAAGGAGAGCATCAGCGGTAGACGCTCCTTCTCCAACCTGTGGAACCATATCAAAGGAACTGTCATGATCTGCCATAGCAGTGTAGCTGTGTGCATAGCATTAGGTTTAGGGTTCTGTTTTTTGGATTTAGATCAAGAGGTTCCTAATCGAACCTGCTCTGATACCATATTAACTTGGAAAGAATACCTTCATTCATCTATTTCGTTCTTTACATCTTAACTTATATACAAGGCAAACTTCACTAAATAGTCTCTAACATATAACTAAATAGTCCCTAACGTATACAAATATGTTTATACAAGGACCTTTTATTTATATCCTCAACACAATTGTCATACAAAAAGGAACAATTACCTCTATTCACCAAAGTTGATATATTTGGTTCAACAATATCCATGACACCGATTAGCCTCCTCCAAACTCTAGGACGCTCATCATATGGAATTCCACCAAGCTGAAAATTGTACTTCAAACTTAAATGTTGAGCCCAGAGAGAATTAGAATGTCTAAATCTCGACCTTAACTTGATATTGTAAGCTTTAACATAATTCTGAAGCAGGTGAATATTCAACCCACCTCGTGAATATGGAACACATATTTTTTCCAGCTATGCCAATGTCTCGCCTTGGCACTATCATTTTTCCCCCAGAAGAAGTTGGCAAAACACCGATTAGAAATAAGAACCTGTAGAGGCAAATTAGAAACTGACAGAACCTATGTGGCCATGGCACCAAGAACATGCTTAATAAGAATCACCCTCAATACAATTGATAAAAATTTGTTTTACCATCCTTCAATTCGATTAGTAATCTTATCAATTTGGGGCTAATAATAGCAATTCTTTACTCGGCTAGCATAAATCGGACATCCAGACTCCTCCTTATGGTAGAGCTATCCTTACCAATATAAAGTTCACTCTAGTCAAAGTAGATTTTATGACCTGAGCAATATTGGTAACATCATCTACAAAGCTTAGAAATGACTTTCACTAGTAAAAACTGCATTGTACCTTCGTATATACTCAAATAGCCATCATATAAATGATAAACGACGGTCAGACGATGTGCAAATAGAAGTGTGGAAAAAAAGATTCAATGAAGAAAAGACCGTCGTATGTATTATATACAACCACATAAATTACGGTCCAAATATGGGATCGTAAAAGTCATATACACGACCACTGTATAAACTAATTTTTTTTTACTACTAGACTGTTGTAGATGCTGTGGCATAAAATAAATATTTTGTTGCACCTATACGATTGTCTTATAAAATGTAATTTTTTAGTCACGTAAACTTTATTTTATATGATGGTCTATGAACCGTAGTATATAATTAGATTATATACTATATGTTGCTAGTCGTCATATAAAAGAAAAATTGGTAGTGTAAACTTTCGATACAACGGTTAGATGGCCGTTGTATATATCTGATTTGACTATATACTATGGGATTTGAGTTTCTTATATATATAATCTTTGACTATATACTACTGCTCTAGGATTGTCATATATATGATCTGACTACATACAATAAAGATTTTTTTTTGGTGTGTGCAGTCAATGTTAGAGTAATTTCGTGACTATTTTAGGTCCCCCCAAGGCTTAGTGATGTGGTCTTGGAATGAAGTTTATGAAGTCATTGGCTTATAGCTTAATCATAACAAATAGAAAATAAATTTCCAAGACTCATCAAAGAGATTCAAGCTAAATTAAATTTACTTATATTGTTGATTCGATACTATTCAATCTTTTAATTTGATAGACTATTCAAATACCTTTAGCCAAAGTAGATGAAAGCTTTCATTAAATCAAGAACCCTAGGAGAGTTTCATGAAAAACACCTACAGAAGATCTAGTTTGATCTTAAAAGGTTTCACTCAAAAGATCTAGTTTGATCTTTTGTGACATTGGCTTTGTAAGTGGATCTACCAAATTCTCGGTTGATGCTACTTTCTACAAGGTGATGTCACCCTCTCCCAATAATATCTCGATTGAGTTGGAATCGATGATCAACATGTTTGGACTTTTGGTGAAACTTTGGTTCCCTTGCTTGCACTATAGCACTATTTTTGTCACAATATAGAGGTACCAATTACTCAATCTGCGGAATCACTGTGACGAACATCTTTATCTAAGCAGCTTCTATAGTGGAATATATAGTGGTGGTTTGTTTGGAACTTTTCCAGCTTACTGCTCCTCTATCATAAGTAAAGATAAACTTAGAGATAGACTTTCTATCATCCACATCTAATTGAAAATTAGAATGTATGAATCCATTGATTCTCAAATCATTTTCTCCAACAATCAATACCATATCTTTAGTCCTATTCAAGTATTTAAATATGGTCTCGACAACAGTCTAATGTTCTAGACCTGGAGTAGATAGGAACCTGCAAGGAATACTAACAACATAGGCAATGTCTGGTCTTGTATACAACATAGCATACACAAGATTTCTAATCGCGGAAGCATTTGGAATAATAAACATCTTCTCTATCTCTTCAGGTGTCTTTGAAGACATCTGCCTTGAAAGATGAATTCCATGTTGTGCAGGTAATAATCCTCTCTTAGACTCATCCATATTGAACTTCTTTGATATCTTGCCTAAGTATAGTTTTTGAGAAAAGCCTAATATCCTTTTCATTCTATCTCTATTGATACAAACTCCTAGGATATATGATGTTTCTCCTTAGTCTTTCATGGAGAAAGTATTTGATAACCATTCTTTCACAGACTTCAGCATTTCTTTATTATTTCGATAAGATGTCATCTACGTACAAAACTAGGAAAGTGATATTGCTCCCACTAACCTTTTTGAACACACATGGTTCATCTTCATTTCTAATGAAGCCAAACGATTTGACTGCATTGTCAAATCGGATGTTCCAACTTCTTGAAGCTTGCTTAAGACCATAGATGGATCTCTTAAGCTTGCACACTTTATGTTCCTCACCTATAGGTTGATCCATATAGATATTTTCCTCAATGTAGCCGGTGAGAAAAACCATTTTGACATTCATTTGCCAATATTATAATCATAGTGTGCTGCTATAGTTAATAAAATCCTAATGGATTTAAGTGTTGCTAGCAGTGAAAATGTTTCCTCATAGTCAACTCCTTATCTTTGACGATAACCTTTCGCCACTAGTCTTCCTTTGAAGGTCTCCACCTTCCTAATAGAACCAATTTTCCTTTTGTATACCCAGTTATTTCCAATAGGCACGATACCTTTAGGTATGTCTGCTCGATCCCAAACTTGGTTCATGTACATGGAATCCATTTCCAACTTCATAGCTTCAAGCCATTTCGAAGAATCTATATTTGAGATAACTTCTTCATAAGTAGTAGGATCATCAATATGATCAGCTTCTCCACAAACAAACAACTCATGAAGATATCCATATCTCAGTGTTCAATGAGATATTCTACTAGATCTTTGAGGCTCTTGCATAGAGATATCATTAAAAGGTATTGGCTCTTGCATAGGCAAATCAATATGTTCTTGAACTTGATCATTTTGTCTTTGTTTTTGTTTTTGTATTTCACCGAATTCTATCTATTCCCAACACCAACTTCTTGAACAAATTCTCTTTCAAGAAATATTGCATCTCTATTGAAAACAACAATTTGTGCATTAGGGAGATAGAACTGATATCCTATGGTATCACTTGGATATCCAATGAAACGACCCTCATTGGATCTCCTTTCTAACTTATCCGTTTTCAACCTTTTGATGCGTGCTGGACACCCCCAAATCTTAGTGATTAAGATTTGGCTTCCTCTCCTTCCATGATTCAAATGGAGTGGAGGCAACGGATTTTAGAAGGTACTAAATTTAGTAGCTAACAAGAAGTAAGAAGTGCATAAACCCCAAAATGAATTAGGGAGGTTGGTATAGCTCATCATGGATTGAACCATATCCACATATGTTCTATTCCTCCTTTCAGATACTCCATTTAATTGTGGTGTACTTGGAGGTGTTAATTGAGAAATAAAAACTTGGTGCTTAAGTATTCTCCACCACGATCAGATAGTTGTATCTTAATACTTTTACCAAGTTGGTTTTCTATTTCAGCCTTGAATTCCTTGAAGTTGTCAAAGGACTCAAGTTTATGTACCATAAGATAGACATAACCATACCGTGATAATCCTCAGTAAAAGCAATGAAGTAATTAAAACCAACTCTTGCCATTGCAGGAAATGGCCCACATACATCACTATGTATGATTCCTAAAATTTCATTAGCCCTCAATCCTTTTCCAAGAAAAGGTGCTCTTGTCATGTTGCCTTGAAGGCAAGATTCTCAAGTTGGATGAGATTTAGAATATATGAGTTTCAATAAACCTATATTTTTCCAACTTATTGATTCTTTCTTCCACAATATGACATAGTCTGAAAGGCCAAAGTCGTCTTAGATTGAGGTTACTGTTAGAAATCACATTCAATTTCTCATTCTTGTTTTCAATTTTATCATTGGATAAGTGAAAATGACTGTTGTTCAAGTATGCCAAAGCAGTGCATTTATTATCAAAATGAATACGAAAACTATTATCTAAAAATGAAAATTCATATCGTTCAACAGTCAATATTGGAATGGAAATAATATTCGTAAATGCTTGTGGCAAAACTAAAACATTGCTCAACATTAAAATAAATCCAATAGATAAAACTAATGAAATAGAACCTATAGAGCTTGCAGCAACAATTGCCCCATTTCCAATCTTTAAAATCACTTCATTCTTTCTTAGAACTCTACTTTCCATTAGACCTTGCATTGATGCACAAATATGAGAAGAGGCACCAGAATCAAGGACCTAACTAGAGGATGAGAATTTAGAAGATCTTTTGGACATACCTTCATTGATTTTTTCCTTTTCCTTTATGGGCTTGAGGTACTTGGCATAGTTCCTCTTTCAATGTCCTTCTTCTTGGCAATGGAAACACTTTTCATCTATTTTGAAGTTAATCTTCTTCTTCTTGGTCACTCCGCATTTTGCTGAAACCTGAGACTTATCTTATTTGTTGCCTTTCTTCTTCTTCTTCTTGGAAGATCTAGAAGTAGATGTAGCAATTAATAAAGTCTCTTTGTCTTGACCCTTCATACCCTTTTTTGTAGTCACCAAAAGACAATAAAATTCTGAAAGAGGAACTTCTACTTTCTTCATGTAAAAATTCACAATGAACTGAGGATTTGATTTATGTAATGATTGCAAGATTAAGTCTAACCTGAGGTTGTCACCCATGTTGAAATCTAGTCCCTCTAGATGTTCAATCATATTGATCATCTTAATCACATGATTTAAGATATCACGCCCTATAGCCAAACTTTATCCTAGTAATTTGCTTAGATAATTCATAAATAGCATTCCTAGACTTCTTACCAGACAATTGTTGCAAGTGTATGAACATGTCTGCAACAATTCTCATGTTCTTTGCAAATGATTGTTTCTAGAGGCAAGCATGTAACACTTGGCCTTTAGATCATCATCTTTCCACATCTGATAAGTGATTATTTCCTCTTCACTTGACTCATTAGATAAACTGACAAGCAAAGGAGCATCTATCACATCGTCAATTTTTTTAGAATTTAAGACAATTCTTTTAGTCAATCACTAAAGTTGTGACAGACAGATAGATTCTTCTCAAGAAGGCTAGTCAATGGATTAAACGTTGCCATTTCGAAAAATAACTGCAAAAATAAACGAGATAAATTAGTCAATTATCTTAAACAAATCCAATTTGTTTTTGGTCTTGAAATCAAATCGGTTCTCCCACTATTTTCACAAATTTCACACTTCCAAATGAAAAACAAAAATCTTCATTGGGAAATATTTTGAATGGGTGACTAGATTCTTATAAAATATCTAATATACCTCATGTACTTCTATTCTCGGCGTACTAAATATTTTATAAGTGACAACTATTGTCAATGCTACTACTTTTCATGGACTAATCAAATTTAGATCCTTATATTTATGACCTCAGGTATATTCATTCTTGGCCCATCATGTTTGTTAAGTTACACCAGCTAGACAACGAGTAGAATAATTTGAATATTAGTAACCTTAGGTACATCAATGGCTGGAAATTAATATATTATTCCAGTTACAACATCTCTATATTTATAAAATCTTAGAATATCTCCATTTATGTCAAATATTATTCCTTTGTGTCCATAGCCAATAATAAAAGATATAAAATATATTTTCTTAGATTTCATTCTAGTGGAGAGCTTGGCTGTAATTTTCATACATTACGCCATTTTTCAATTTAATATTTTACAATGAAGATTCATTGGTCTTTAGAATAGGTCTTACTTTGTACATTAATTTGTTCAATTCACATGTATTTGCATACATATAATGAAAGTAAAAAAATAAACTCAGATAGTCATGCAGTTTCTTCTTGTGATCTCTTTGTTTATGGGAATTATGCCTAAGGCCGGAAACAAGGACAATTTCTATTTGTTTGGTGTTTCTTCTATCTCTACAAAAAGGAAAATACAGAGAAAGAAAGATAAAAAATAATAATAATAAAAATTTTCTGGAATTTTTTTTTTAAAAAAAATCTAAGAATAAGTACAAAAAGGAAAAAGAAAAAAGAAGTAAAAGCTCATTGTGAATTGTTGATTTGAGTTTATATCTATTGTGGAAGTTGAACAATTATTGGGTTGCGATTGAATTGTCATATATTGAAGTTGATTTACCTATTGTATGTGCCAAATTGAGATCAAAGATCATTGCTTTTATATCAAATCTGGATCAGAATTCTTTGGATTTTAAGTGTTTTATCAAAGATCATTGATAATATGTCTTTCATCTATTTCTTTGGATTTTAAGTGTTTTATCAATTGCTTTGAGTTGATTGACCTATTTCTTTGAAACTCATATCTCTTTGATTTTTGTTTGTTAATCTTCATTGACTAATTGATTAAATTGTGTGGATTACTTGATATTCTTGTCCAAAATGGTTTACATTGCTCTAGTGAGTTGATTAAAAACTTGAAAGAAGAGTTAGAGTGATAAAAGTGAAAGGGGTAAGTAAAAAGCCATTGATCGAGTGATAAGCACGAGTGAAGGTCAAGATATATACATATTACCCTATTTTTGTTTGTGTTCTTTTTTTTTTTTTTCTTCTTTTTGTAGTTAAATCATATCTGAAACATCATCTCAAGCATCTTATTATGGAGGAAGATGGGAGCCATCACAACCTTCTTCTTCTAAAGGAGTATGTGCCAAGGGAGGAGTTGGTAGAAGGAGTCAACAAAGGAATCCATCTAGAGGGAGATATTAAAATTAGTATTATGATGAAGATTCATATGACTATGACCACGGGGAGACGCCAAGGAGTCATAGGAGAAAAGGAGGCTATGAAAGAGATATTGGGAGCAACAAGCAGATCATTCCATATTTCCAAAGGTGGGATGATCCAACAGCTTACCTTGCTTGGGAAAGAAAAGTAGAACTCATTCTTGATAATCATGACTACTTGGAGGAAGAAAAGATGGAGCTAGTTGTTGGAAGTCTTGAAAGTCCTGACTTAGCTTGGTGGGAACAAATAGTGAAATCTCAAAGAAGATGAGGTGGAACACCAATTTCTACATCGGAAGAAATGAAAAAGATCATGAGGGAAAGACATGCACCAAAACTCTACTACAAAAATGTTACTCAAGGTTGTAAGATTGTGAACGACTACTATAAAGAGTTGGGAATTGCATGGGAGAGAGCTAACATAGCAAAGAATGAAGAAGTGATAATGGATAGATTTCTCATTAGCTTAAATGATGAAATTTGTGAAGGACTAGAATCCTATTACTATGATTGTCTTAACATGATTCTCCAAGTTGAAAGATACTTGAAGGGAAGGAAGTCAACATATGGGAAATCTTATGGGAGTTCAAGTCATGGTACTTCTTCAACATCTAAGGTGCAAAGTGTTTATTCAAAAGAAGAGGAATCTAGTCCTAATGAGCAAGAGGTGGAAGCCAAGTTAGGTGACATGAGTAAGACACCAGTTCAAGAAGTTGTTGACAAAGAGGAAGCCAAGCGATTTCTTAAAGGGTTGAGAAAGGGGATTAAAGAAAGAATAGAACCACACCTTTTCGTTGATCTTGAGAAAATGGTACAAATGGCCTTCCAAGTTGAAAGAAAATTGGAGAAAACGAAGTCATCAAATGGAAGATTTTATGAAAGTTCAAGTCATGTCACTTCTTCATCAACTAAGCGCAATGAATATGGGTATAAAACTTCTTATTACCCAACATGGGAGAGCTTGGAGCATAAAAATGAAGACACCTCAACTACCAATGAAGTTAAAGGTAAAATGGGTCTTCAAGAAATTGTTAGAAATGAGCAAGTTCAGGAGTTCTCATGTGAAGTTATGGGAGAAAATGATCATGTGACACTTGTTGAATTGGAAGCTCTACATGTACAAGTGAAATATGGAGGAGAGTCCCATGAAGTGAAAGAAGAGGTTCTTGTTGTGAAAAATGAGAGAGAAAAAGAACAAGAGAGAAAAGAAAAGGAGAGCATGAGATTGAAAAGATTTTTAGAGGCAAAAAGAGATGAAAAATGAGATTGTGATTGAAAAAGATTTGAGTGAAGAAAAATGAAAATTCTTGTGAGAAAGAAAAAGAAAAAAAGAATGCCTTGATCTTTACCCAATTGGTGCTCTTGTGCCAAAATTTCAGGTTTTTGAAGGTAAAAACAAGTTGAAGGAAGACACGGACAACAAAATGATGAGTGCTATGTTAAAGTGGTACACTCTTATCTTACTCTTGGTGATAGAATGTTGAATTTTGAGCATGAAAACATGATTTCCAAGGCTAAGCATGATTGTGGAAATGCTTGTGATGTTCATGAGCAAGTTGTAAGTTTTGAATTTCTTGGGCATAGTGATTCCTTGATTAGAGAAAGCATGTCTTATACTTCTATGAGTTTTGTGATTGCTTTTATGGATTGTGAAGTTTTTTTAAGGAATCATATATGCAAAAATATGATTGTAGAATTGTAAACGAATCATGTGGAAGAAATTTGTAAGTCTCTAAGAGCTTCTTGAGTGATATGTTAGATCTTAAGCTTTTTAGTGAATCATTTGTGAAAGAGCATGCTTGTGACTATGTGCTAAGTGTTTCTAGACAAGTTATATATGGTCAATTCTTCAAGCATATTAATTATTTGATTAGAGAAAATACTTTGTTTATGCCTAAGGATTCTATGTATGACTTTTCGGAAATTGGAATTCATGAAAATAGCCTAGAATTATCTTCTCATGACTTGAATTGCGTAAAATTCTTGAGAGAGTACATCTTTGGGACTTACATGAAAAGACTAACAAAGTTTGTTTTAGATGATAGAGTTTTGTGGATCTTTGATGTTGCAATTCTATATAACGATTTATATCTCTGTGGTCTAATGTTCATACTCAATGTAGATTCCAAGTCCTTGTTGATTTTGTTTGAGATGTACTTCATTTTGATTCCTAAGAAAAGTGAGTTTATGCTTTTTGAGAATCAATCATTGTTGAGAAATTGTGATGAAACACATCATGTCGAGGAGTTTACTTTAGTTGAAGTTGAGAAGCTTCATGATCTTGATAACAATATGAATGTATGGATTTTGTTTCTTCTTGTGGTTCTAAGATTCAAAGCTTATGAGACCCATGATGACATGCTTAGAGGAAGTTTTTTATGTGTTCTTAATTGTTCCAATCATGATAAATTCTTTGAGTCGTTGAATCTTGAGAATCATGAAGTTGAATTTGTGAGATATGATAGTAATGGAATCTTGGATATTTTGTTTAGAAAGCATGTGTTAGGACTACATATGAAAAAGAAGCCTATGCTCATTGGTGAGTACTTGTTGAATTCTTGTGAAAAGGTATGTCAATGTCATGGTGAGAATTTGATCTTTAGTGATGTTGACAGGCTTGATGTTGATAAAAACAATGTGTTTACTATGAGCTTAATCTCCATTTGGCATGTTTGGTGGAATTACATGATGCTATGGTTAATGGTTTCTGCCACGAGTAGAGATATGATTAAATTTTGGGAGTCCTTGACATATCCTCTATTTTTGGAACTACAAAATGATGCCCATTTGGAACTACAAAATGATGCCCATCTTGTTAATTTAATGAATTCTAGCCTATGTAGAGGTGATTTTCTTCTTCACTTTATACACGTGTTTGATGTTTGTGATGGAGGGCATGTATATGCTATGCTAAGGGATTGTTTCTTGAGCTTAATGTCTTTGAATTCTGGGTTTAGAGAACCTTTATATGATGCTTCATGGGGTCATAGGCCAATGGGATTTAATTCTTTGTTGTCATATGCTTTGAATGATGGACTTTGGTTTCTTTGTTCCTTTAATGAGTTTTTATTTTTTGTCTTTGAAGTTTCTTCTAATGAGCTTATTGAAAGTGAGAAGGAATACATATCTATCAAAGAGACACCACCGCCTTTAAAGAAGAGGATGGTAAGTCATTGTCAAGTTATAACTTCCATGAATGATAACTTGGAGCTGTTTGGTAAGTATTGTCTTGATGATTCAATAAAAGTTAGTGATAATTCTCTTCTCAATATATTACTTGAAGATTCAGGGACGAATCCTCTTAAGGTGAGAGGGAATGATGGAGATCAAAGATCAATCATATCATCAATGGAATCATCAAGGAAGACATTCATTGGGGAGTTTAATGAAGGGAAGATTCATAAGAGAAGATTTGCTTATAAAGACCTTCATTTGAAGTTTTAGAGCCTCAGGAAGCTTTCAAGTCAAGCCTTTGCTAAGAATGATCCAAATGGTGACTTGAAGATTGATTACAAAGACTTGCGTTTCAAATAGAAGGATGGAAGAGAAGATTTGCTTGATTTTGAAGCCATCTTCAAGGTGATTCAACTTGTTGAAGAGTTACCAAAAAAGGATTTCAAACTTATGGATGATTCAAGGCTTTGAAGATAAAGTTGGGAAGTGTTCCAATTAAGAACAAACCCTTGAGAGAATTGGAAATGATGTTTTTAGGCTTTGAAATGAATTAGGAGCCATTGAAATGAGTTTGGCACCTAGGAAACTCAAGATTGAACAGGATGGCATGACAGAGCATGGCGCTACAGTAGCAGGGCATGGTACTACAACACCATTAGGCACTGGATGGGCGCTTCAGACATCCACTATCCCCATTCACCAAATGCGATGTTTTCAAGCTTTTTCTTGACTTTTCTTACTTCCTTTTAGTTATTTGACTTGTTTATTATGGGTTCTAATGTCATTTAACTATTATTAGGGCTTCTTACCATCAAGACTATAAATAGTTTTCATTTTGTATTGCAAAGAACAACAACCAATAAACATGTAAACACTTTGAGTGATTTGTTTTTAAAGATCAAACATGATCTTTCATGAATGTCCTCGAGAGTTCCACTTAGAGTTCTTAAGCCACTTCATTTTGGGCATTCAATCACTTTGGGGGTGAGGTATTGAATTGTCTACCCAATCAAGAGATTGGTTGTTATTGAATTACCAACAAAGCTCAATATAATAACCCTTGAACCTTTGATGAGTCCTTCTTTGCATTGATTGATTTCTTTGAATGTATGAACCCTAAAAGCCTTCTTCTTCAAGAAATCACATCAGGTCCTGACCTTTGCTCACATGCATTGCTTGAGGGTTGTGGAATTTTAGCTCATGGTTAGCTTCTTATCACTTTTTTTTTTTTTTTTTTCTGGATTACTTTCTAATATGTGAAAATGATTCAAATAAACCAATTTGAGTAGAAATCCATTAAAGATAATAAGATATTTAATATAGATTAAAATATTGTGTTATCATGACACAAATGTTTTTCATAATAGATGTAGATTTAGATGCAGGAAAATAATTCAGAAAGATAGGCTGGATGGTATTTAAATCATGAATAGATCTAGATGGTAAATCATACAACTAGTCTCTAGTAATATTATGCAAACTAAATGGTATTGATCCCTCAGAGAACTTTTTTCCCTTCACTTCCTCTTTACTTTCACCATCGGTTGGAACCTCCCACTCTTCACAATCATTGTTCTCTTGTTAGGACATTCTATAGAAATGTGTATAAAATTAAAGCACTCAAACCATTTAACATCTCTATTTTTAGTAGGTTAAACTTGAGACTTACCCTTATCACCTTAAAACAATGCACCCCAAGGTGACGTATTTGGTCTGATGTACTTTTATGTCATCAACTCCTCCAATTGCTCTTTCAATTCCTTTAACTTAACTATAGCCATCTGATATGGAGTCTTAGAAATTGGATGCACTCTAGGTTTTAACTCGATAGCGAATTCTACCTCTCTTGGTGGGGGTTAATACCTTCTGATGCTGGGGTACTATTCATAATCAACTAACCTGAGCTCGGAATGGGCTCATTGGGCTACTGGGACCCGCCCAACAAGCAATACTCATCGCTTTGCCCTGATGTAAGACTGTTTTTGGCCATCCGGGATCAACTTGATGGACTTTTGGCCTTTTTTATGTTTTAGGGGTATTTTCATAATTTTGTTTTTTAATTTCCGATTCAGGGTTAGAATTAGGTTATTTATTCTTTTTTTTCTTAGAGATTAGATAGTTTTATTGAATTTTGATTATTTCTGACTTTTGTTGTAATACAGAAAACTATATAGTTTTCGTAGATTTCCAACTTTTCTTTTGTTTAGTCGAATTTCGTTACTATTTTTGCAACATTTGGTATTAGAGCACTAGGTTGCCTTCACCAATGGCTGAGTAGAATCGTGCTGGTGGTCGTGGATGGTGTCATGCTGGAAGGGGACGTGGAGTTGTTCCTGAGGAAGACAAACAGCCTCGTCAACGAGATCAGTGTGGGATAGAAATTGAAAACGAAGAGCGGAGAAGGTGGATCTAAGACTTGGAGTGGCAACTGGCACAGGCTAGGTTGGGCGTTCAATTTGAGTCGGGGGCGGAATCAGAGATTGAGTTCGATGATGAGGGGGAAGACGTCAATCCATTTGGGATTTCGAACTGGGGACGTATTCGAGCAGAAAGACTTTGCAGACGATCTTCTTTGCATAATTTCGGCATGAAAATCGAGATTCCTAATTTCGAGGGTAAGGCTCATCCTGATGAGTTTATAGATTGGTTACATACAGTTGAGTGAATTTTTGATATTCGAGACCTGACTGAGGAGCAAAAGGTTAAGTTAGTTGTGATTAAACTAAGAAAACATGATTCAATTTTGTGGGAGCATGTTAAGAAGCAACGTGCAAGAGAGGGAAAGCTGAAAATTTCGACTTGGGACAGGATGAAGAAGTTGCTATGGAAAAAGTTTCTGCCTACTCACTAAAGACATTAGGCGTTTATCAAATATCATACTGTCAGGCATCGTGATTTGCCGGTGGAGCAATGCATTGGATAATTTGATTATTTGGAGGGCTTGAAGGTCGAAATTGTTGATGTGGTTCAACTGCAGCAATACTGGATGTATGAAGATGTTTGCAGATCGGCCCTGAAAGTCGAGGGGCGGTATAGACGAAAGGGGAGTGGTTTGGGATCTAGGTTTTCCGAATAGATTTCAAAACAAACCTAGAGGACAATCCTCTTCAGTGGTGGTGGTGGCGGCTAAGAGTAAAGGAGGAAAGGGTAAGGCAGTCGCCAAGGAAGGACAGCCCAGGGGAACTGTCTAAGAGACGACGACAGAGGCAGCCAAGCGATGTTTTAAATGTCAGGCCATAAGGCACTTTGGCGTAGACTGTCCAAATAGGCAGTTCGTGACACTCAGCGAGGAGGTCCTTGAGCCGATATCTAACGAGTAGGAATTCTCAAACTACTGGCATTTGATCTATATCACTATACTATCCTGATTTAACAAATATGCCTGGTATAGTTTACATCCATTTCTCTGGCATTCCCTTTCCTTCATGCCTGAGATGATTTGATCCTTTTCTAAGGTACTATTTCCAGAATAGGTTAAAATCGAGTATCCTTGTCGATCAAACTTAATTCTCTTATTCTTGCAATCTACTTGAACGTAATGGTGTGCTTACCAATCCATTCCTTAGATCACATCATAACCTTGAAATAGCAATACTATAAGGTCTACTGGGAGGTTTTGGGTTCCTATAGTTATGTAGGTCTCGGGACAAGAGACGTCTGTGGTCATGGTTTATGCCGTAGGAGTACTTACTTCAGGAACTGATTTCAACTTGCATTTCCTTAGGAATTTAGAATTAACAAACGAATGGATGCACCGGGTCAAATAAAACTTTAGTATCGTAACGAGCAATGAGAACCTTACCTTCAACAACTTGCGTCTCGGTCCCATCCTCATTTTCATCTAAGGCTCACAATCGAGCCTTGACTTGGAGTTTCCTTCCCCGAATAGTACCATTTACAAAAGGAGTAGTAGAGTTGGGTGGTGCACTTGTCCCTGGTCTGGACCTTCTCTCCTTGGGATAATTAGCCAAGAAATGCTCACCACCACAATTGAAACATTGGAGATTCTTTTTTCCATCAATTGGGCTCAAAATGCCCTTTCTAATGACAAAAGTCACGAAAAAAATTCTCGCATGCCCTTTGGCAGTTGGCCTCGACTCTCGTCCTTTCCCTCTTGTTTCCAATTCTTAGATGCTAACCTTTTCCTTCTGAAATTCTAAGAGGTTCTTTGCCTAATCTTCGTTGTTAAGTCCTACTTTTCAGTCCTAGTGGCGGCTTCTATGGCAGAAGAGTCGTGAAGGGGAGGAAGTAGTGCTAACTGCTAAAGCCCTTTGCATATCATGACGGAGTCCCTTGTATCATTGTCTAGACTTATTCTTCTTAGTGTCTGCAAGTCAATTAAATTGGGCTACGTATTGACTTACAGTCCTATCTCCTTGACGTAAATTCGTCCTCTCGTTTTTCTACAACCCATCTAGGAATAATAAATTCCTCACAAAAAAAAAAAAAAAAAGAATGCAAATCTCTTAGCTTCCCATCTCCATTTCTCGAAGATTCTTACATACCAATCTCTCGCTGCTCTGCGAAATCTAATAGCAGCAAAATTCGCTTCCCTCTCTTCGGAGTACCGGAGAACACTAACAAAATCTTTCAAGTTCTCTCGCCATTTCTCAGCCTCTTGTTCCTGTTCGGCCTTTCCATACAATTCTGGAGGGTGAATTTATGAAATCTCTCTAGAGCGAGATATCCTCATCCATGTTATGGTTAGTAATCGGATTAAGGTAATAATTAGCCAAACTGGCAAGGATCGTAGTCGTATGTCCAAGAATTTGATCCAATGTACTAGGATTAGGGTTAGGATTCCTTTGAGTACTTTGAGTAGGGTCACCTTGAGGGGTTCACAAGGGTTTCTTCGAGGTCTGCCTCTTCCTCGAGTTGGGGTTTTGTGATTCCATATTCCAAAGGTATCAAGAAATAAATAAGAATGGGATAGAAGTATGCACACACTTCACTTTTATTTATGATAATGAAAGGTCACATGGCAAAGACTCACACAACCTTAAAAAGAAAAGAAAAAAAAAAGCACTCACATAAAACAACCAAAACAGGCATTCCTAGCCTTATCATTTGTAGAGTGGCAACATGCTAAGCACACAAACACTCAAAGCAACTCCTTAGATTCCAGATACCAAAAGCAGACTTCAAGGAAATTCCTAGGACACAAACATTGTCCTTCTGCCAGCCCTATGTTCCCACAGAGGTGGCTAATTTGATTGGTCATCTTTTTCAAGGCGGTGACTTGATCCTTGGTGGCCCTAACAGCATTTTTTGTTTTGAAGCCATAGGATGCTGAAGAATGGTTTGAGACAGTCTCTTATGCTTCTACATTTTGGTAAAAAAGACATTAATTTCTAATATTTTTTCTAAGGTTCTTGACAGTAAAAGAATATCTTATTGTTGCTAATTTTGTTTAAGAATGTATTGGTGAGTTATATGAGCACACATAATCTCTTGACCAGGCCATTATGCACTTTGACTGAGCATCTGATTTGTTCCATACCGAAGAAGTAACAACTTTAGCGAATCTATGTAATCAAAAAGTTGCTTAGCGAATGAAGTAAATTATCTCCAGGAATTGGAATCCCTATATCTATGAGTGAGAAAAATCATAAAATCTAATTGCAGCTCTTGAGGATGGATTATGGATTGATAGACATGGCTTTCACCTTCCCTTATACTTGAATACTTGAGTGGTCTTTGTGAAATGTATTTATCAGCAAACTGGTACTCTGAAATTATATTTTTCATCTTATCGGAAAGTTTGTTTTAAAACATGTGAAAACTTGCTTCAGTTGGGTGTTTAAATATTTGCAGAAATTAAATGGATACTTTAGGTAAATGGTTATGTTCTGAGAGTGTATTTTCGGTTAAATGGTATGTTCTGGATGGTGTATTTTTTGTTAAGTGGTGAATGATGTATGATCTGGATGATGTGTTTCGAAATTTCCTGAATGATGCACCTTAGTAATGTTCCTTGACAATATGTTCTAAAATCTTGCTGGATGGTGTATGCACCTTTGTTTTGATTTGGTAATGATCAAGGAATAAGGTGGTTTTTGAAATTGGGAAATGCGATATTGGTTCCATTTATCTGTTTGTTTTATAGGAAGTTAACTAATATAGCTAGCTTGGTCGTTATCAATATGAATATTGATGAATTATACAAGGACTAGAGTCTTATATATACAAAAGAATAACACGAAGATTACGAACTTTGAAGGTTTAAAGTCATTAAAGAAAATTTTTTATTAAAAAGATGGTGAAAGGAGTTTAAAGTCAACAAGGGGTTTTCAATATTTCCTCCCTATGTTCCTAAAGCTACCTGCCCAAGAGATGCACTCCAGTTGGGAGTGTTCGCAGTGGATTAATTAGTCTTGTCGCAGTCTCCTTGAAGGACTTGTGGACCTTGAAGAATTGAGGAAATAATTAGGATTTTGACGGTAGGTATGATTTTGGTCACCCATAAAATGATTGGGTATGAAATTTATCAAAAAAAAAGATTGTTTGAGAATTAAACAATGACCCAAAGTTTGGGTTGGAAATCAGTAAATCAGCCAAAAAAAAAAAAGAGTCAGAAACTTTCATTAACAAAAGAAGAAAAAATGTGCTTTGCAATATGTATGGATATCTTGGAACAAAAGCCCTTAATACTACAGGTTTCAGACCCTAGACAAATTAGATCCCACAACACTAATGGTAAGGAATCGCATTCTTAAACTACAGAAAATTTGTAAACAAATTACCAAAGAGATGAAATAGGCAATGGACTCATGCTAATAATAAAATTTTAGATGCAAAATGACCTTGAAAAAAAAAAAAAAAGCCTCTAGTGTTAATAGTTCATCATGAATAAAGTGAATATTACATAGTGAAGAATACGAAAGCCTTCCAAGTTTTTCAATCTGAAGTTGGTACTTCGCAATCTGAAAAAGAAATAACTAATTGATATCGCCTATTCTGCATTTCTAAGGAATTCATGAGGATGTCAAGGAATTGGTTAAAATAAATCTAATGCCAGGGGCTTCAATCTTACCCCATAATTTTAGCACATCATCCATCATGTTCTCACTGGTTCTTGTAGAACAGTAGAGAGATAAACTTCTGAATTTCCGGACCATTAATCCTCTCTCTAACAATACACTTTAGCTTTTTGAAATCAAATATTTCAACAAATCTAGTTAAAGCCCTTTTTCATGTCCTCGGAAGAGCTATAAAAGTAATCCATCCACAACTATCCACCAGCTCTAAGAACTCGATCGAAGTCAAACAGAAAGAATTTCAATTTTTCTGGCGGACCCAATTTGTCATTGGCAGCATGAACCAAATCAAATACCAAATTAGCTTTTTGAAACTTCCATTACTTCGTTTTCATGTCCTTTTTTTTTTTTAATAATTAAAAAAATCTTCATATATCATTTTAAATATCAAAAAACTATATATATATATATGATGGGAGAAACAAGTACGACCCAGACAAGTCTACATAAATGGGCAAGACCCGGACAGAAGTTAATCCAAATGGGCTCAAGGCTTCGACCTTCAATATCTGAAAGTCAAACTCACGAAGTCAACGATGATAGGTGGGCAATGACCTACTACCACCGATCTCCAAGGTCATCAACCTCCTAAGTGAGCTCGGGAGAGGTCTTACCAGGCTAGGACCTTCAACTTGATAAGCTCCAACCCGTCTCATACATCTTCCATGCCGCGACTAATTGTACACGACTCGTAACATCTCCTATGAGCCTATGGTCACTCGGCGCGACCTCCCAGAAGAGATATTCGAGACCCACGACGTCCAAGAGCAGATTGCGAATTTGGCCTGAAGGTCAGTTAAAAAGCTCGCAGCCTCGACAGAGACGTGAATGGAAAGGTATCTTTACAAAGGGAAACTCCATGATTTTAGGAGCAATTGGCAAGATATGACATGATATCACAATTATCCTAATTGCTAACTATCACGTAATAGAGGGGTGCTAATCTAAGAGATAACAAATTCTTTCAATATATAATCAAATAATAATCAGTCTACAAACAAGGACAGTCTTTTCGAGAATTAATTATACTAGATTATTCTCAGAATACTGACTTAGGCATCAGAGCTCCTCCTTGGGCATAGCCCACTCCGGTGACAATCTTTACTTTCTTCTCAGGTTTCTGTCGTTGATGTCATCACGGTTTTGAAGTGACTCAGAGTTCACCTTTGAGCCCCATCACTTCTGGCGCCGTTTGTGGGAACTAGCACACAAAAAAGTTTAGCTTTCTTCAGTACATCAAATAAATAAATAAGCTTGATGACTCAACTACAATCGACATGGGTCCATCCGCCTAGCAGGGGTAGACCACCCAGTAGGTCGCAATTGCGGACTAGGGAAACAGTACTCGAAGCCCTGCTCTTGGCGGAGAGCAATAGCCCAGCAAAGGCTGTACAACAGGAGCCACCATAGCCATCACGGTCTGGTCCATCTCAGAGGGCCCCAGCGAACCATCCACCTACGCAAGAGAGGCTTGACTAGGGGCCCCCTGATAACATTGCCAATGTCAATAACCCCAGGCCACTGAGATCGGGGAGAACACAAATATTGGTTCTAGCAAACCATCTAGAATGAATAGTGGCAGCACTAGAGGGAATCTCAAGCAAGCAAGACTACATGTCCACAGGACGCACTCCTGTATCTTCCTAGAGAAATTCACAGCCACCCCAAGGTTAGGCTGGACGTACACAGCCTGATCAACCTTTACCTTCAGAAGTAAGGAATGACCTCCGGCTTGATATGGAAGGTCGGGAAACGGGTTGAGGGCAAGAAAGGTCACAGAGAGGAGGAATCCTAAGTGTGACCGACCTCAGAGAAATCCTAAGCAATGGCAGGCGTTTTGACCTAAGAGACAGGCTCAACCGGGCGGCCATGTCGTGAAGTCAAAGACAGGATGCTGGACCTGAAGAAGAGGAAAGCTTGCTACGAACTTGATGCAAAATGGAATTATGGTAGGAGGAAAAGATAGAACCTTTAACTATAATCGACTTCACTAGAAATCCTAAATACAGAGAAAGGGCGAATCAAGAATAAAACGACAATATTCTTGAGACACTAAGATAACCGAATATTATTGAACGAAAAACTTCAAAATTTTGAAAACATCAAATCTTCCAATATTCCAGTTGAAGTCGGCATTAAATAGAAAAAAAGATAGAAACCCTAGAATCGACATAAAAGAAATTACATAAAACCCCAAAAGATTCTAAAAATTACGAAAAATAAAAAAAGGCCCAAAAGTCCATCCAGATGACCCCGGATGGTTGAAAAATGGCCTCGATCACTAGGTGAGTATTGTTCTCTAGACCACCTCGGGTCGATCCGTCAAATTTCAGCCCATTCCGACACAGCTTACAACTTTTAAAAGTTTATGTTTCAGCCCTAAAACTTTTCCGATCACCTCCGATTGTTTTGAAAATTCTCCTGAAGCCTCCTGGACCTACGTGGGCCCTCCTGAATATCTCCGTGGGCCAGCTCTGCATCAAAACTCCTCTTGAAGAAAGGACACCACCTCGACGAAACCTGATCGAAACGACAGGCAATAATGCTCGAGGGCTAGCCCCTAATCCACTAATTAGAGCAACCCCCCAAGCCAATTAGGAACGAAATAGAGAATAGGAGATACAGTGCAATGTGGACCTCACAAAGCCTTTGTCGTTTGTCTCAGAGCATCCGAACGGCCCGGATGCTGACCGTGTTTAAAGCACCACACCTGGAGGCAAAATTTGATGGGACGAGGGAACCACTGCAACACATAGTTGAATATGTGCCCTATATGGAGATGTTTGAGTACCCCGACCATGTTAAATGCAGAGCCTTCCAGTCAACATTGACCAAGAATGCACAGTCCTGGTTCAAGGTCATCCCTGAAGCAAGCATCTCAAGCTGGACGATGTTGAAGGAATTGTTCTTGAAAATTCACGAGGTGTGAGAAAGACAGCAATGACCTCTTCAACATTGAACAAAAGTTTGGAGAGAGTACAAGAAGCTACTATAGTCGCTTCAATGATGAGGCAATGGGGATCGAGTAGAAGAATGATGCCATCCAAAACATTGCCTTCAAATAGGGATTGCAAGAGGGGTACTTAGCAATCAGGTTGGCCGAGGAGCTAGTGAAAACCATAAAGGAGCTACAGTGGCTCCTAGAGAAACTAATCAAGGCTGAGGAACAACGGTCCAAAAGAAGATCCCTAGTTTTGCCTCTGCCACAGAAAAAGACAACAATGGCCATCCAAACAATCCTTAGGCCTCGAAAATTATAGGAAAAACCTCCACGTGAAGGGGGGAACTTCAGACAAGAAAAGAAAGACTATCCTCAATCTCGTGACCACCCCCGTTAAGACCTCACGAGCTGAAATCTTGATGGAAAATAGAGGTCTCCTGAAGCAGACCTCTCAAAAGCCCTATGGCCAAAAGGGACCCTGCCAAGTTCTACCATTATCACAAGGACCATGGTCATCTCATGCAGGATTGTTTCAACCTCAAGAGCAAAATCAAAAGATTGGTCAAGAAGGGTTACTTACAAGAGTTCCTGGCAAGGAATACAGGTCCTGCAAACCCATCATCAGTAGCCTCGCAGAATTAGCGACCTCTAGTAGGTGAAATAAATGCCATCGAGAGGAGGTCAAAAAGAGCTCAAGGGGAAGACTCTGAACCCCTAACAGTGTCTCTACAGGTTGGAGATTTCCTAGTGTGCAAGATATTGGTAGAAACTAGGAGTGCTGTGAACATCCTGTACGGGAGGGCATTTGACTAGATAGGGATAAACAAGAGCTCGTTGGTAAGGTCATACACAACTCTGACAAGTTTTAATGGCAGCATGACTTGCACGATTAGGATTCTTTAAGTCCCAACTACAGTCCGCGTGAATGACATGGAGGTGACTGAGGTCATGGATTGGATGGTAGTTGATGCCCCTGAAACCTTCAAAGCAATCTTGGGCAGGGGGGGGGGGGGGTCAAGGACCTAAAAGCAAAAATTTCTCTGCCAAACTATAGCATGAAAATTCGAGTTAGGGATACTTGGATTATCCTAGAGGGGGATAGATAGCTTGCTGCAGATTGTTACCTCACTGAAGGTAATGAAGAATGCTCTCCCAAGCTCAAATAGGAAAACTGCAGCGACCTCCCGAAAGGGAATGATGATTATAGAATTTAAGCGGCTAGTTGAGGAGAAAAAGTATTCCTCAATTTGAAATTCCCTGAGAAAGGGGTAAAAATAAGGGAATTGCTACCTCCTATAGTCAAAGGGAAGCTCGTGGACTCCCTTGAAGAGTACCTAAATGTCTTCACCTGGTAACCTAGCGACCTCGAGGGGGTGGATCGAAAGATCGCTGAACATAAGGTCGGACTCAAACCAGGGATCAAGTTGGTGAAGCAGAAGAAAAGGACTTTTGTCCCCGAGCAAAATGATCTCATAGCCAGAGAAATCCAACCCCTTCTTGATGCTGGAATTTTGAAAGAGGAGGTATACCAAGAATGGTTGGCCAACCCAGTTGTTGTGCCATAAAAAGATTGGATGTGGAATATGTATGTGGACTTCACCATGCTAAAGGACTTCTACCCACTCCCAAGCATCGATCAAATGGTGGACTCGACAACTGGATATCAATGGTTGTATTTCTTGGATACATATAAGAGGTATCACCAAATCCCAATGGTAGTAGAAGACATGGAAAAAACCTCGTTCATCATAGATGTCGTGACTTACTGTTATACCAAAATGCAGTTTGGATTGAAGAACCCGAGGTAGAATTCCAACGAGCTATGCATAAGGTATTCAAGAATCAACTTGGGAGAAACATAGAGGTCTACGTGGACGACATTGTAATCATTTCCAGGACCTTCGAAGATTTTATTGAGGACATCAGGGAGACTTTCCCGACCCGGAAGGCTACGCATATGAAGTTCATCCCAGAAAAATGCACTTTCGGAGTATCAGCGGGTAAATTCCTAGGATTCATGATATTGGAGCTAGGCATTGATGCCAACCCAGACAAGATAAAAGCATTGTTGGACACGGAGCAGCTGCGAAACGTCAAAGAGGTTGAAAGTCTAACGGGGAAGATGGTAGCACTGGGGTGTCTCATCAGCAAAATGGTATAAAAAGGTGAAAAATTCTATGATGTCATCAAAAAGCCATAGGACTTCCAACGGATTGAGGATTGTCAAGCAGCTTTTGGCAAGCTGAAAGTGTTCATGGGAAAACCTCGTCAGCTTGTCTCTCTGAGGTCGGTTGAGGAAATTCTGATATACCTCACCGCAACAGAAAAGACAGTCAGCTTAGTGCTACTAGTAGAAAGGTCAGGTTTACAATTCCCCATTTATTATGTAAGACGATTGCTCAGGCGTCCCAAAGTTAGATATTCGGGTCTCGAAAATTTTGTACCTCATTATTATTACCTTGAGGAAATTAAAGCCATATTTTGAAGCTTACCGTGATAAGAGTATTAACAAATTTACTAATAAAATAAGCTCTAGACAAACCCTAGCTGTTAGGTAGGACAATGAAGTGGTCACTCAAGCTCTTGGGATACTAAATTGAATTTGAGCCATGAAAAGAAATTAAAGCTCAAGCTCTATCAGACTTTGTCGAAGAATGCACAAGGGCTCCACTGGACAATGTATACAAATAGTTCCATGGAAAAAGAAAATTCAGGTGTGCGAATTGTACTAATCAGCCTTGAGGGAATGAGAATCCCTTACTTTGTGAAGTACAACTTCCCAACCTCGAATAAAGAATAAGAGTATGAAGCTCTCTTAGCAGGTCTTAGACTTATATGAGCTCTCAAAGTGCAGAAACTACACGTCAAAACTGATTCACAAATTATAGCCAACTAGGTCGCTGAATACGAAGCTAAAGAGTAGAACATGATCAAATATCTCAAAAGGTTAAGAGATATCACATCTAAACTTGAGTATTTCCTTATCGAGCAAATTCCCAAAGAGCAAAATGCATAGGCAGAAGCACTATTGAAAGCCTACCGAGAGATAGCTAGAACAAATGCAGAGCTACTAGTGGAACAATTATACTCTCCAAGCATAAACCAAGACAAGAACTTGGTTATCGAACATCAGGGAAACTGGAGATATCCAATCTACAAATACGTTCCGCAGGACCCTAAAGATGCTCGCCAAGTGCAAATATGGTCACCTCGCTATGTCCTGATAGAAGATGATGAAGTATATAGGAGGTCGTATACCTGGCCTCTGCTTAAATGTTTAAGCAAAGGGGAGGGACAATACGTCATTAAAGAGGTACACAGTGGGATATGTGCATCACACATAGGAGCAAAGACCGTTGCTGAGAAAATTCTGAGGATGGGATATTATCGGGCCTCAATGGTTTCAGACATTGAGAAAGCCATACAAAAATGCACGAGCTGCTAGTTGCATGGGAACAAATCACATGTGACGCTAACAAAGTATCAATCTAATAACGCATTAGTACCTTTTGATATCTAGGGAATTGATATACTAGGACCCTTTCCGAAAGGACTGGGGGCCTACTTCACCAAATGGGTTGAAGTAGAGCCAATGGCAATAATTTCATCACTGAAAGTCCAGTCTTTTGTATGGAGAAACATTGTGTGCAGGTTTGGGATCCCTTGAGCTATAATTTCAGACAATGGACAACAATTCATTGGCGACTCGTTCAAAACTTTTTGCAAAATTTTGAACATTGAATAGAGGCTGACCTTCGTAGCTCATTCCTAAGCTAATGGACTTGCTAAGGTCACAAATAGAACTATTTTGGAGGGACTCAAGAAAAGACTCACTGAGCTCGAGAGAGAGGGTCGAAAACTTCCAAGCATTCTATGGGCATATAGAAAGACTATTGGAGGAACACCATTCAACCTATGCTTTGGTGTAGAGGCAATGATGCCAGTCGAGGTCGAAATGATGTCTCCTTGATCTCCTTGAAGAGGTCAGAGCTTGATCTCCTTGAAGAGGTCAAAAACAAAGAAATGAAGGCTGATAGAATCTACAAAAGGCAAGTCATGAATTTTTTCAACGAAAAGTGAAAGAAAAACATTTCACAGTTGGAGAAATGGTCCTCAAAAGGTCAGATGTTGGGAAATGAGGGCAACTAGCCAAGCTACAGGAAAGCAAAGAAGGACCCTATATATTCCAAGAAGTTCACAAAGGAGGGACCTACAAGCTCACTAATCTCAAAGGAAGACAACTCTTGAGACCTTGGAACATTTGCCATCTGAAGAAATTCTATGCCTAAAGTTGTTTCGAACATTATAGACTTCGCAAACTCGTCAACTAAGCTTTGGAAACTATCGCCAAAAGGCAAGATGACCTTAACGACCTTTTCAGTTTTAGTTGGAACAAGGCATAAATGAAAGATAGGTGTTTCAGAGCTTGTTAAAACCTTATTTCATGCTATTTGCCCCAAGCTTTACTTCATTTTATTTGATGTAGGTTTTAAGAGTTATGTAGAAAAGCAACAGGAAGTTTCTTGAAGAAAAATTGAAATTGATATATAAAAATCAAGGAGGCAACAAACAGACCTCAGGTGAAGATGTTCAGTACAAGTGCAGAAATCAAAAGGGTTGAATATTCAAAATATGAAAGAACAACGATTGAAAAAGTCCAATTCTATTACAACAATCTTCTCCCTTGCCACCTCATGAAGTCTTCAATTACTTCCTCGGCAGACGGTGGACAAGAGGAACATCATCTTCATCATCCTTATCTTGTGGGATGTAAATTGGTCCAGAACAGCTCGGGGGAGCCCCCTCTTCAACTATTGTTTCCTCCCCAGCAGTATGGGAAGGACCTGCAAAACAGTCAACAATGTGGTCAAATAAAAGGCTATATAAGAGATGAACAAGTAACCTAGAAAGGTCGAATACCTTCTCCAAAATAAGTATGCACGAGGCGAGGAAAAATTTATGCAAACGAATCTACACTGCAAAACATGGGTATACTTTCAGGGGATATCATAGCTTGAGGATCCACATCCATGACCTCAGCTTCATGGGTTGCTTCTATGAGCTCTTTCCCATTTCCCAAGGGACCTCCATTCGCTTGGCCAATTTAGGCCAAGACCTCGGCCGCCGCGACCTCCTCTTGGGAAGCTGGATTCAGGTTGTCTTGCTCCCAAGGAAAAGGAGTGACCAACTCTGGATGATAAAGTTAAGCGTCGAAATCGGGGTCGGTCTTCATCTCTGTGTAAAGCTCTTTATGTTTTTCTATCACCTCAACGTATAACCCCATCAACTAAGGTCGCATCAGTGACTCCATATACTCCTCAAAGGTAGGTGTCCCCTCGAGCTTCTCCATAAAGAGGTCGCCATTTTCATCACTAAGGCCTTGGAGCTCCTCCAGTTTGGCATCAAGCTCCTAAAGTCGCTCCTTTTGCCGAACACCAAGGTCGATGACCTCTGCCCTCTTCTTATTAGCCTCTATCAGCTATTAGCTCTGGTCTCCTCAATATCCTTTTTACACTCAGAGAGAAGCTTAGTTCCTTTGTTAGCAGAGGCATTGGACTGCTCAGTAGAAGCCGCAAGCTTGGCATTTTCCTTCTCTAGGGGAGCCTTGACATCCTGGAGCTCAGTGACCAAGGAGGCGAACTCTTGATCCTTTTTGGCCTTCTTGGCCTGCCTCCTCAAGTGCTCGGCAGGGAAGATATGATTTGCAAATAAGAGGGAAAAGAGGTCAATATCAAAATCAAAATAAAGCAAGACCAATAACAAGTTTAGAGAAAGTTGCAAGAACTTACTATGGTGTGAAGAGAGGCAGAGAACTTGTCAAGTTCCTCATGGATCAGTTGCCGGCAGATTTCCCGGTCAATTGAGGAAGTGCACTTCATAAAAAAGGATTGGGAATGCATTGGAGTAGAGAGTCAGAGACCTCCATGGTAATGTAGGGGAACTGGATCCCGAATCCACGAGGAAATGAATCTGGAGTCCCAGGACTTTTAAAAAAGTTTCTCACATTGGAGTTCGAGAACGATATCTGGAATAACGAATCTTGCAGAGATCTGTCCTATTTAATGAATCTGGACGTCTTGATCTACTATGCAAAAGTTCTTCTAATCTATTCCCTATCTGTCTAGGTGAACAGAAAGGAAAATAGAAGATCGGAGAATCTCTTGAATAGAGTGGAAAAAAATAGACATTCTGTAATTTTTCTGCAGAGAGAAAAATTAGAAAAATTACGTCTGTTCTATTTTCTAGGGTTTCTGAATGATCGTTATTTTTTTCTTCTGGTTATTACATGATTAATAAATTATCCTTTAATAACTAAAACAGAAATATGGGTGGGTCAAAAGCCCAACAGCCCAACAATTCTTTTATTTAATTAAAGGTCCAATAATTATTCATTAGATCATGAACCCAACATAATTATTCTGGCCCTTTAATTAAAACCCAATATTTATTTTTATTCTTAACCCTTTAGATAATTAATCTCATTAGACTAATAAAAATAAATCCACTTCATTATTTTTTTTAAGCCCAACAATAATTAATCTTCTGGACCTAAATCCAAATTAATTATAAGACTAAATAAAATAACTAATTAATTTTATTCAAGCCCAAATAATTAATTTCAAGGAT
>JAOXNR010053069.1:0-14987 GCA_028571225.1 Parsonsia alboflavescens
AGACTTCGTGAAGAAATCCTCAAGATAATTCTATCATAACTACCGATAGGATTCAAAATCCAAATTGAGCGGTTTAATAGAAATCCTGTGAAAATGAAATTGTCGAGATTCAACGAACCTGGATAATTACAATTTAACACATAATTAACATTTAATTATATTTTAGAATTATTCCTATTCGTAAATTAGACTAAACAACTTTAGCTAATTATGGTTTTTTCCTAAATGAGATATTACCCATTAAACGATATGTTCTGAATGTGTAAGCCAATAGGTCCTCATAAAATTGGCATTTGACATAAACGATATTTAATGTCATGTACATTGTCTAGCAACACATTATTCCAATATAATTAATGAGAACAACGGTGACAAGACATAACCTTCCGTGATAAAAATAACATGTCTTAATCCTCTTTGTCTAGGAAGTCATAACTGAACACGAGTCATGGAATGTGTCATACTTGTAAAGTCTCGTAT
The DNA here is from genome assembly GCA_028571225.1 of Parsonsia alboflavescens. Taxonomy (NCBI): domain Eukaryota; kingdom Viridiplantae; phylum Streptophyta; class Magnoliopsida; order Gentianales; family Apocynaceae; genus Parsonsia; species Parsonsia alboflavescens. The sequence goes on from JAOXNR010053069.1 coordinate 481, forward strand.
CTCAATTCTCAACCCCGAGTAGATTAACTAAACCGAATAAGATAATTATCTCATATATACTTATTTGAGCATGACGATGCATTTCATAATCTCACTCAACCAAGAATGTTAGACGATACTGCCTTGTTATATTAGAGGGACAAATCCTATCTTGATCATTAAACATTCCATAGCACAAATTAAGACATACTCACTACATGCCTTTATTGTCCACTCAATTAAGAGTGACGTTTGACAATATTAAAGTATGTAATCTTTTATGCAGGAATCTCTGATGACCTTAAGTCAAAAGATAAGACATAATTATGGTAATGAAATCACTCATGACACTCATATAACAATCCATGAAGTGATTTCATGGTGGGTCAAATCCAGTACACAATACGCTACGTGTACCTATGTGATGATTTGATAACTCATATCCATGACAACTGTCATCAATCAGCACATACTGGTCTCAACGTGTTATTGATATACTAATCTCAATAACACTTGACTAGGGACATTTTAAGAATAGAAAAAAAAACTATTCTAAGGACATTGCATTCTTCGTCGGGTCGGAGGTCGTTCCTTCTTCTGAAGGCGGGGGCTGATCAGGCTATGTGCGACCCCCTTGATCTCGGGGCGATTGCATCTCCCTCTGGGATGGTACAGGAGTGCGCCCTATTGACATGTAGTCTAGTCTACTCGAGAGTCCTTCTAGGGTAGTCACCATGCCTTCTAAGAGGTCAACTGGGACAGTCACTCAATTTCCACCAAATCTCTATGGTTTGGGGTTTTCACGATTATTGGTCTAGACAGGGTGTCTCCGTCCAGGAATTCCTTCTCAGCCAAAGGGTTCATTTGGTCCCATGAAGATGGCCCAGACCGTGTCAGTCTTGGCTGCTCCTATTGATTGTTCAGCCTCAGATTATTGTTATTGCCCTCTATTGAAGGTGGGTCTTTCAACACTACTTCTCAAGTGTGTAATTGCATTTTGCCGGGCGTTCTGCCATGGCATGGAGGCTGAATGCGCGTTGGTTGTGATTGTGTCATCACCATTCTTGTTTATTTTTTGTACAGGGAAGAAAGCTAGGCTTTTAGAATGCATATTCCCACAGACGGCGCCAGAAGTGATGGAGCTCAGAAGTAGCCTCCTAGTCACCCCGAATCGCGATGACATCCGTGATCACAACTTGAGAGGAAAAGGAGTAGGTCACTGGAGTGGGCTATTGCTCGGGGAATAGCCCTAATGCCTAAGGCAATATTCTGAGAGAGTAATCTTGAGTAATTAATCGCAAAAAACCGTGTCCTTGTCCGTAGACTGTTTGTAATCGGGAAATAGGCCGAACACAGGAAAGATCATCGGGGGGGAGGGAGTCCCATCTGTGGCCTACTTGAGAGAGATCCTGAACAATAGAAGAGGCTATGACCTAGAAGATAGTCTCAACCGAGCTGCCATATCACGAGGTCAAAGACAAGAGACCGATCATGAAAAGTAGGGTAGCTTGCTGAGAATTCCTATTGGAGAAAAGATACCCGCTCGATGAAGCTTGATCGAAAAGACAAGTAGCGACGCTCAAGGGGTAGGCCTAAATCCACTATGGAGAGGGACTCTCCCAGCCAATTAGGAAAGAAATGGAAATCCAGGGATACAGAGTAGTGTGGACCTATCGAAACCTTCACCATTTGTTTGCAGCATCAGGACTGCTAGTATGCCACCAGGATTCAAAGCCCCACAAGTGGAGGCAAAGTATGATGGCACAAGGGAACCATTACAGCACATAGATGAATAAGTTTCCTACATGGAAATGTTTGAGTACCCTGACCATATCAAATACCATGCTTTCCAGTCCACACTAACCAAGAAAGAACAATCCTGGTTCAAAGGGATTCTAGAGGCAAGTATCTCGAGCTAGACTCAGCTAAAGGTGCTGTTTCTAAAAAATTATCAGAGCAGCAAAAGATGTGAAAAGGACATCAATGATTTATTCAATATCAAATAGAACTTTGGTGAAAGCACGAGAAGTTATTACAATCGTTTCAATGACGAGGTTGTAGAAATTGAGCAAAAGAATGATGCCATCTACAACACCATCTTCAAGCAATGATCTCAAGGGGGATATGTAGCCCTCAGGCTAACAGAAGAGCCAGTGAAAACGATTAAGGAGCTGCAAGCACTCCTTGAGAAATTAATAAGGGCTGAAGAGGCTGTAATCCGGAAGACAATAAAGGAAGTCCAAAAAGCCCGCAAACATAAAAAAAAAGACAAGAATGATCCTCATAAAAAAGGAGCATCCTCGGATAAGAAGAGGAAGACCATTCCAAACCTAGTGACAACTCCTCTCACGACCTCACGGGTAGAGATACTTGTGGTCATGGAAAAAAAGGTCTCCTAAAGCCACCAAGACCTCTCAAAACCTCCTTGACCAAGAGAGACCCAACAAAATTTTGCCACTACTACAAGGACCAAGCAACCTCACGGAGGACTGCTTCGACCTCAAACGCGAGATTGAGAGGCTAGTAAAGAAGGACCACTTGCAAGAGTTCCTAGCAAGGAACGCAGGTCAAGCAAATCTGCCTCTTGCAGTTGCACACAACCCGCAACCTCAGATCGGCTAGATAAAAGCCATAGAAAGGAGGTCGAAGCGAGATCGGGTTGAAGATTAAGAGCCTTTAACTGTGTCATTCCAGATTGGGGATATCTTGGTACACAAGATACTGGTTGACATCGGTAAATGTCTTGTACAAAAAGGCATTTGACCAAATAGGGATAGATAAAAGCTTGCTGATAAAGTCAGAACTGCCCTAGCCAGCTTCAATATTAGTATGACCTATACAGTAGGGATTTTCCAACTGTTGTCTATGTAAATGGTAGAAGGGTCACCGAGGTCATGGATTGGTTGGTGGTCCATGCACCCAGAACTTACAACTTAATTCTAGGAAGCAGAGTGGTCATGGACCTGACAACAGAAATTTCCTTAATAAACTACTACATGAAAATCCAAGTTGGGAAGCCTAGATTGTCCTAGAAGAAGACAGGTAGCATGCCACAGAATGCTACCTTGCTGAGTGTAGTATGGAGGCCTCGGCAGAGCCCAAGTAGGAAGATTTCATCGCCCTTCAGAAGGGGAATGATAAATTCATAATCCAAGGGGCCAGCAGAGGAGAAAATGTTTTCCCTCAAACTAGAATTCCTTGAGAAAGGGATAAAGATAGGTGAGCTTTTACCATCCAAAATTAAAGGGAAGCTCGTTAACTCACTACAAGAATATCTGAAAGTCTTTGCCTAGCGACATGCCAACCTTGAGAGCATTGACAAGAGAATTGCTTAGCATAAGGTTGGGCTTAAACCTGGAGTCAAACCAATGAAGCAAAGAAAATGACCTTTGCCCCTGAGCAAAACAAGGTCAAAGCTTGAGAAGTCCATGCTTTTCTCGCCATTGGAATCTTGAAACAAGTAGTGTGCCCAGAATGGGTGACCAACCTAGTGGTTGTGCCAAAAAAAGAAAGGACATGGAGGATGTGTGTGGATTTCACTACACTAAACAAATACTGCCAAAAGGACTCATACCCACTCCCTAGCATTGATCAAATGGTAGACTCAACGGTCGGATACCAATGGCTATGTTCCTAGATGTTTACAAGGGGTACCACCTAATTCTAATAGCTAAAGAGGATATGGAAAAGACCTCGTTTATCATAGAGGTCGGGACCTATTGCGACACCAAGATGCCATTTGGTCTGAAGAAAGCACAGAATTCCAACGAGCTATGCACAAGGTTTTTAGGAACCAGCTCGAGAGAAACATTAAGGTCTACTTGGACGATATCGTAATCAAGTCCAAGACCTTTAAGGACTTTATTGAAGACATCAGGGAAAATTTCCAGACTTTGAAAGTTGCCCACATGAAGCTCAACCTTGAGAAATGTACTTTCGAGGTCACGGCAGGTAAATTTCTAGGCTTCATGATATCAGAACGAGGCATTGATGCAAATCCTGATAAAATAAAAGCATTGTTAGACATGGAACTACCCAGAAACATTAAAGAGGTCCAAAGTCTAATAGGAAAGATGGTGGCATTGGGGTGCTTCATTAGCTAAATGGCTGACAAAAGAGAAAAATTTTATGACGTCATAAAGATGTCGAAAGATTTTCAACGGACTGAAGATTGCCAAAAAGCTTTAGGAAAACTAAAAGACTTCCTAGGGAAGCCCCCTCAACTGGTCTCTCTGAGGTCAGGAGAAGAGATTCTGATGTACCTAACCGCAATAGAAAAGGCAGTCAACTTGGTGCTACTAGTAGAAAGGTCAGGTTTACAATTTAAAATTTATTATGTAAGCTGTTTGCTCCGAGGTCCAGAAATTAGGTATTCAGACCTCAAAAATTTTTGCACCTGATTGTTATTACTTCAAGGAAGCTTAAGCCCTACTTTGAAGCTTACCTGCTAAGAGTGTTAACCAATCTAACACTAAAACAAGCTTTGGCGAAACCCGAGCTATCGGACATTACAATGAAGTGGTCTGTCGAGCTCTCAAGATATCAAATTGACTATGAGCCAAGAAAAGCAATCAAAGCTGAAGCTCTCTCAGACTTTGTAGCAGAATGCACAAGAGCTCCACTAGAGCTCACAAGTGCTTGTGAAATTAATATCTGGACCATGCACACATATGGCTCTACAGAAAAGGAAAATTCAGTTGCTGCAATTGTATTGATCAACCCTGAGGGAGTGAGAATCCCTTACTCTATAAAGTACAACTTCCCAACCTCGAATACCGAATCTGAATAGGAAGCTCTCTTAGCAGGTCTAAGACTCATAAGAGCACTAAAAGTGCAAAAATTGCACGCCAAAACTGATTCACAAGTTATAGCCAACCAGGTCGCTAGAGAAGAGAACATGATTAAACATCTCAAACAAGTAAGAGATATATCATCAAAACATGAGCATTTTCTCATCGAGCAAATACCGAGAGAGCAAAATGCAGAAGCAAATGCACTCTTTGAAGTCTACCGAGAGATAGCAAGGACTAAAGCCAAGCTATTGGTGGAACAATTATACTCCTCCCAGCATAAACCAAGAAGAGAACTTGGTTATAGAGGATCAGGCAGACTGGAAATCTCCAATCTACAAATTCCTCAAAGATGGCAACCTTCCATAAGATCCCAAAGAAGCTCGCCAAGTGTGGAAGTGGGCACCTTGCTATGTCCTGATAGGAGTTGACGGAGTGTACAAAAGATCATACATATGGCCATTCCTAAAATGCCTAAGCAAGTGAAAGGGAAAGTATGTCATTGAAGAGGTACATAATGGAATATGTGGATCACACATAGGAGCAAAAAGTGTTGAAAAGAAAATACTAAGGACAGGGTATTATTGGCTTTCAATGGTTTAAGATATTGAGAAGGTCATACAGAAATGCATGAGCTACCAGATCACGGAAACAAATCACATGTGCCACCAACAAAGTATCGATCCATCAACGCGTCTGTGCCTTTTGACATCTAGGGTATCAACATATTAGGACCCTTCCGAAAAGGAGTAGCGGGTGTCCAATTCCTGATTGTTGTGTAGGGTACTTCACCAGATGGGTGGAAGCTAAGCCAATGACAATAATTTCAACACCAATAGTCCAGTCCTTTGTATGGAGAAACATTGTATGTAGATTCGGGATTCCCCATGCTATTATTTTGAACAGTGGTAAACCTCTATAGTTTATCCCTAAGCTAACGGACTGGATGAGGTTACAAACAAAACTATTCTGGAAGACCTCAAGAAAGGACTCACCGACCTCAAGAAGGAAGGTTGCAAACCTTCTTGGCTAGAGAAAATTCCAAGCATCTTGTGGGCATACAGAGCCATACCTAGGAAAACTACTGGAGAAACACCATTTAGACTATGCTTTGGTGTAATGGCAATAATGCCAGTCAAGGTTGGAATGAAATCCCTAAGACTAACATAATATGATTCAGTCTTAAACGGGGGGGGGGGGGGGGGGGGGTGGAGACGGAGACGGGCAGACCTCGACGTCCTGGAAGAAGTCAGAAACAAAGCTATGGAAGCCGATAAAAGGTATAAACGGCAAGTTACAAATTTTTTCAAAAAAAAAAGGAAAAGAAAAGCATTTCACAGTTGCAGAAATGGTCCTCAAAAGGTTAGATGTTGGAAAACAAGGACAACTGACCAACTTGCAAGAAAGATAGGAAGGACCTTACATAATCCAAGAAGTCCACAAAGGAGGGAGCAATAAGCTGACTGATCTTGAAGGAAGACAACTCCTAAGACCTTGGAATATTTTCCATCTAAAGAAATTCTATGCTTAAGGCTTCTAAGAACTTTTCAGACCTTGTAAATTCGCTATATAGCTCGGGAACCAATTTGAAATGAGCTCGCTGGGTAGCAAGGTGACCTCAACAACCACTTCAGTTTAGTTTGGACAAGGCTTGAATAAAAGATAAGTTTTCAGAGCTTATTGAGATCTTACTATTGGATATGCCCGAAGACTATGTGATGATTTTACTTAGTTGGCATAACTTTATATCATGATGCCATTATATCATTATAAAATTTACTTTTATATCTGGATTTCATCATATACAGCTAATTGCTCCTAGAATTGTGGATTTTCCCTAGGTTTGGATATCTTGCCATTCACCTCTCTGGTTGAGAGCTGCAACCTCGCTAACGACCTTTAGACCAATTTCAAAACCTATCCGTGGACTTTGAAGGTCTTGGCTATCTCTTTTGGGAGGTCGTGTAGAGTGATCAAAGGCTCATGGAGGGTGTTAGGAGTTGTGCACAATTAGTCATGGCATGGAAGATGTATGAGACAGGTTGGAGGTCACTAGATTGAAGGTCTTGGTCTGGTGAGACCTCTCCTGAGCTCATTTTAGAGGTCGGTGATAGAATTTTCTGGGTCATATCGGTTTCTCCCATTGGAATCTTGTTTTTTTTTTTTTTGCCGACTGAATACCCAAACAACTTTTCATACTTTCAAATTAGAACTTCCGATCCCATTCCGATGTATTTCCAGCCAAAATAGAATGTGTTTGTCATTTTGGTATCTAACATTATACCTAAATTTAGGATTGGTACCCATTGTTTTTTTTCCTTCTGCCAAATAAGTACCTAAATAACTTATTATTTGAAAGTGGTTTGGATATTTAATCTGCTCAAATAAAAAATTATAGGTACCAAATAAGCGATTCTTCCTAAAAAAAACGTTAACCACATGACCAGCACTTGCTATCTTAACTAGAAATACATTGAAATTACCAAATCAGCGATTCTCCCTGAAAGTTGTTTGGATGCTCAGTTGACAGAAAAAAAAAAACAAAACAAAAAAAAAGATATCAATGTTGACTTTGGACATCACTTTGGATGCCTAATTGGTCAATCTCCCTTGATTTTAACTTAGTGGTGGTTTTATATAATTTATTGAAGGCAAAATAATCTTTCTCGTCCTTTAGTTAGGCATTTTCGCTACAAAAGTTCTTTAAATATAATTTTATCTTTTTGGATCCCAATGTATTTTCGAGACGCCTTTAAGACCGTTTTCGCCTAAAAATTGTATTTTTAAGTCAAGTCAACTGCATATCACTTTTCTCTGTCAAACTTCAAAGGAAAAAAATGACAGTACACTATTCTTTTTTTTTTTTTTTTTAAACTTCTTTTATCTCCAATGGAAAATCCAAATTCAGATCTCATCACTGTTTGTTCATCCAGCAGACCCAAAGAAGTTCCACTACAGTTGCACCCTTTGCGCAGACATCAAAAAGGGAACCTACGCGAAGGATGATATTAGCCTGTGAGGACGCTCTGTACGAGTAAAGTCTGTCTTTTTCTTTTGCTTAGAAGGGATGGACAGACAGAAGAGATTTAGATTCAAATTATCGCAGGCAGAACAATTTTATCATCAGCAGCATGAACACATTCAAATGCTCTCTTATGCCATTCTTTAATGCTACTTGGATCCATTCAATGACGATCGGGTTTGAATTAAGGTTGAATTTGTCAATACCCATCTTTTGCTCAACTTGACTTTGTAAATCCTTGTTTCCAACCCGAACAACCTTTAATTACAATTCGAATACTGAGAACCCAACCCGATATCGCTAAAGGTTTATCAGCAACCTCCCCAGTTAATGAATACTGACCTATTATGAGATTGAAGAAGGTCTCTCTAGATTACGACCTTCGAACCAGAACAGCCCCGACTCATCTCATACCTTTTTCATGCCACGATTAAATATCAATAGTTCCTGACTCCTACTGCGAACCTTGAATCACTCATCATGATCTCTGAAAAGACTAACCGAGACTCTCAAAGTCCAATAGGAGGTTTCAAATATGATTTGGAGGTCGTTAGCAAGCTCATAAGCTCTCTTCACACAGATGTGCATGGTACAGAATCCACTAGGAACAATTGGCGGGATATTGTCTCACAATTGATTTAATATGGTTACTTTTACGTAATTGAGATCTATTCTAATAAGGTAACCTCACCTAAATTGGTGATTATTATTCGATATACATAATCGAACCAGACAAAGAATACACAAGTGAATTCATATAGTTCCCTTCCTAAAATGCATAAACAAATAGAAACTGTGATGGCACAAGGACAACCCAGGAGAGAGTTACCACCACAAAGAACTTAATTGCACACCAAAAAAACGGTACAAAACGATCCAATTCCTAGAGAGAACAACAGTAATGCTATTGATCCAGTCGACCAAACAATACCATCAAGGACAACACGTTAGGGACCATCTCGAAGGAGTCCAGTTGATAAGTTACCTTGACAAAGAGGAATAGAATAGGGGCATCAAAATCCTGATAACCACAACAATACTCCTAGACCCCAAAGATCTAGAGGGAGTCATTTTTTCATCTTGCCAGCCTCCTGGAGCTCATGGTTGTGGCCTTGGAAGGTCTTTTAGGTAGGGGAGATTATGTTTCAACTGGGAGGAGTCTAGCTCCATCTCAGAGAGAAGGACAGCAACCTGGAGGACCTAGACAGCAAAATGAGACACAGCTAGACCCGCCAACACCTCCACCATGGGGAGAAGATCCTTCAAGAGATCATCCTCAAAATGGAGTAGGTCGCAAACCAAGCCCTAACAATGGGGCAGCTTGCGAAGTAAGGATACAAGAAAGAGTTAACACAAGGAAGGGCCCTGCTAGTAATGGACTTTAGAGAAACTCTTTATAACTATCACAATTATAACCTCAATGACAGGGTCAACCGAGCAACTATCTCCAAGACTTAGCGTCAGGAGACAAGTCAACATGGATATGGAAGCTTGCTAAGAACTTTTTTTGGGGGACAGGGTTCCTCCCAAACAAAGTCTAATCAAGAGAACAGGTAGTAAGAATCATGAGATGGCCCCTAGCCCACCAAGGAGAAAAGCTCTTCATACAAATCATAATGGAGATGGTGAGCAAGAAATCCAAAGTAACGTAGACTTGTTTGAACCATCACCTTTCGTGCATTGCATAAGAATAGCATGGATGCCTTTTGGATTTAAGGCACCTTAGGTTGCGGTGAAATATGATGACACTAGTGAGCCCCAACAACATATTAATGAATACATTTCCTATATGGAAATGATTGAATACCCTGACACTGTCAAGTGCTGAGCTTTCCGATCCATATTGACTGAGAACAGACCATGTCAAGTGCCAAGCTTTCCGATCCATATTGACCAAGAACACACGGTCTTGGTTCAGGAGTCTATTGGAAGCTAGTATCTCGAGTTGGACACAATTGAAAGAACTATTCTTGAAAAATTACCAAAGTAGGAGAAAGAGCGAGAAGGATATCAATGACCTTTTCAACATCAGGCAAACGGTCAACGACAGCACCAAGAGCTACTACAGCCATTGCAACACTGAAGCAGTTGATATTGAGCAAAAGAATGAGGCAATTTCCATCACTGCTTTTAAGTACGGATTGCTAGAGGGGTATGTGACCCTTTGGCTAGCAAAAGAACCAGTGAAAACTATTAAGAAGTTGAAAACACTCCTAGAAATGTTGATTAAGGAGGAATAAAAATAGTAGTGTAGAAGAAAATTCCCAGATTTGCTCCAGTCACGAAAAGTTAGTCCAAAGGATGTCTTAAGAGTCCTCAAACCAGTACGAGAGAGACAGGAAGGATTTCCATTCAAAGGAAAGCCCCTCAGAGAAGAAGAGAAAAATAATTCCAAACCTTGAGACTACTCTCTTGATAGCCCACGAGCTAAAATTTTTTAGTCGTCATGGAAAAGAAAGGACTTTTGAGACCTTCGCGATCCCTTAGGACTCAAATGGCGAAGAGGGACATGTCCAAGTTTTGTCATTACCAAAAAGATCATGGTCATCTCATCTAAGATTGCTTTGATCTCAAGAAAGAGATTGAATGGCCAATAAAAGAGGGCCATTTGCAAGAATTCTTAGCAAACGTTGTTGGTCCTATTAGCCCACCACCAGTAGGAACCAATCACTGAGAAATCAATACAATTGAGGGAAGGTCCAAACAAGCTTGTAGGACAGATGCAGAACCTCTCACAGTGTTGCTTTAGATAGGTGATTTCCTGGTTTGAAAAATTCTAGTGACACAGGGAGTGCGGTCAATGTTTCATACAAAAAGGCATTTCACCAAATGGGAATTGATAAGAGCTCACTATTGAAAACAGACACCGCTTAAACCAGTTTTAGTGAAAGTACTACCTACGTTGAGGGGATTTTGTGCATTCCCATTGCAGTGTATGTGGATGGTCAAAGAGCTATAGAAACCACGGATGGGCTGGTAGTTGATGCACCAGGAACCTACAAAGCAATTCTGGGAAGGAAAGGCGTCATGGATCTAAAAGCCAAGATCTCTCTTTTGAATTATCGCATGAGAATAAAGGTCGAGAAAACTTGGATCACTTTAGAGGGAGAAAGGAAAGTAGCTTTAGAATGCTACCTTACAGAAGGAGACGTAGAGACCTCCGAAGTGACCACTAAAGTCAACTTCCTCGACCTACCTTTAGAGGCCGAAAAATCTAGAATTCAAGTAGCAGTGGGGGAAGAAAAGACTTACCTCAACCTAGAATTCCTCCAAAAAGGGATAAAAGTTGGAGAACTTTTGCCTCTCTAAATTAAAGGAAAGCTAGTTGATTCACTTCAAGAGTACCCTAAGGGTTTTGCTCGACAACCTACCGACCTTGAAGGAATTGACAGAAAAATAGCGGAGGGCAAGGTTGGCCTAAGTCCTAGAGTCAAGCCAGTTAAACAAAACAAAAGAACCTTTGCTCTAGAAAGAAATGAAGTTATAGCTCGAGAAGTCCAAGCTTTTCTCGATGTTTTAATTCTGAACGAAGTCGCATACCTTGAGTGGCTTGCCAATCCAGTTGTTGTGCCAAAGAAAGAAGGGTCGTGAAGGATGTGTGTAGACTACACTCAACAAGTATTGTCAAAAAGCTTCATACCCACCTTTAAGATTTGACCAGATGGTGGATTCAACAATTGGATAACAATGGTTATGCTTTTCGGATGCATACAAGGGATGCCATCAAATCCAAATGGCAATAGAGGACATGGAGAAAACCTTGTTCTTGACCGAGGTTTGGACCTACTGCTATACAAAGATGCCTTTCAGTTTGAAAAATGCTTCTGTAGAATTTCAACGAGCAATGCATAAAGTCTTCAAGCAATAGTTGGAGAGGAATATTAAGGTCTATGTGGATGACATAGTAATCAAATCCAAGACCTCAGAGGACTTCATTGAAGATACAAGAGAGATATTTCAAACATTAGAAGCTGCTTACATGATGCTGGATCCTGAAAAATGCAACTTTGGAGTTTTAGCATGAAAATTCTTAGGCTTCACGATATCAGAAATTGGAATTGATTCAAATCCCAACAAGATAAAATCCTTTTTAGACATGGAACCTCTTAGGAGTATCAAAGAAGTCCAAAGCTTCACAAGGAAAATGGCAACCTTAAGTCGATTCATCAGCAAGATGGCAGACAAGGAAGAAAAGTTCTAAGATGTCTTTAAGAAGCCAAGTGGTTTCCAATGGTTAGAAGATTGTTCAGCAACCTTTATGAAACTAAAGGAATTCCTAGGGAAGCCTCCACAACTTGTTTCACCAAGACTTGGAGAAGAGCTCTACATGTACCTTACTGTAACCGAGAAAGCTATTAGCTCGGTGATTTTAGTAGGAAGGTCAGGTTTACAATTCCCTATTTATTACTTAAGTTGCTTATTGTGATGTCCTAAAATTTGGTACTCTGACCTCTAGAAGTATCTGTATCTCATTTTTCATTACATTAATTAAATGTAAAGCCTACTTTTAAGCCTACTCGATTAGAGTATTAACCAATTTGCCATTAAAACAAGCACTGGCAAAGCCCAAGCTATCTGGTAGAAAAATTAAGTGGTCACTTGAACTCTTAGGACATCAAATCAATTTGAGCCTAGAAAGTCCAGCAAGGCCCAAGCTCTCTCAAACGTTGTAGAAGAATGTACTAGAGTTCCATTAGAACCAGTTGAAGCTCGCGAAACTAATGTATTTACCATGTGTACAAATGGTTCAACTAAGAATGTTGGAGATCAAGGTGCATACATGGCATGGGAGAATTCATGGAAGATCTCGTATGAAGATGCTTATGAAAGAGAGGAGATTATTTACAAGAGCTTGTATTTCAAATACAAGGTTAGAAGATAAAAAATGAAGCAAGACTTCTTGGAGATTGTCCAAGAACTAGAAGACCTTATGATGTCCATTGAAGATGATCTTAACAATGATTGGAAGTTTTTGTTCAAATATCAATACTTCAGGTATAAACATTACACTTTGAAGATCAAAGTAACATTGGTGATATATATGTGCAAGACAAAGAAGAACTCCTTGATTTGGAAGGAATAATGATGAACCCTATAAACAAAGGCATCCAAGGTAAGGAAAGTCAAGAGCATCATCTTATTCATCATAAGAGCTAAGGCATCCAAGTTGAGGAAAGCATTAATCACATTTGCGCGAGTAAGAGAAGAAATGCTAGACTTTACTACAATGTTTGAAGCACAACCATCAATGGATTATGAATCAAGGAAAGAGCTCAACTTGTGGATGATAGAAGACATCAAGGAGGAGTGAACAATAAGGAAACAAGCCTTGGGAAGCATTGGAAGTCAGGCTGGACAGTTGGCCAAATTTTGCCTGTTTTTATAGCTTTGTAATCTTGACTTTAGTTGGACTTTTCCATTTATTGTTAGTTGCTTTCTCTATGTTTTAAGCTAGCTTAAGGTTGCAAATTAAGTCCCTAATCCTAATCGTGGTTGAGCCTATAAATAGTCCTTCATTTGTATTGCATTAAAACAATTAACTCTAAAAATACTTTTTAGCAAATTGAATGAATTCCTTATGGATTCCAAAGTGATTTGACCGATAGTTCTACCTAAGGCTCTTCTAGGGTTCTTAGTTAAACTTTAGGGATCTCAATACTTGACTAGGGTAATTGAGTTGAGTTAATGGGGCTCAATCCATTAGATCATATTGGAAGACATTATGGTAAATGGTTCTAGCTTTAATCTCTTGCATGAAGTCTTGGGCAATCACAATTTGGTTTGGTTGAAATTTTGGATTTGATGAATGATGAATTCCTTCCAAATTTGAGATCACATCAAACAAGAATAATTTAGGTGTGTGAATAATATTTATCAGCCCTAAGAGAGTGAGAATCCCTTACTCTATGAAATATAGCTTCCCACCCTCGAATAATGAATTTGAGTATGAAGCTCTCTTAGCAAGACCAAGACTCATATGAGCTCTAAAAATGCAAAAACTACATGTAAAAGTTGATTCACAGGTCGTATCCACCCAAGTTGTGGGGACCTACAAAGCTAAGGAAATATTATCAAATATCTCAAACAAATAAGAGATATAACAACCAAACTTGAATACTTCCTTATAAAACAAATTCCTAGAGAGCAAAACACATAAGCTGATGCACTATCAAAGGTCCATTGAGAGCTCGTTGGCACAAAAGCAGAGCTCCCGGTGGAACAATTACCTTTTCCAAACATATATCAAGAGGAGAATTTGGCTATAGAAGACCAATCGGATTGGAGATACAAATTGTACAAGTTCCTAAAAGATGGCAAGCTCCTAGAAGATGCAAAAGAAGCTTGCCAAATCAAGAAATAGGCACCTTGTTATGTCTTGATAGGTGACGGTGAAGTATAAAGGAGGTCACATATGATTTGCACATAATTATGCTAAATTTTATGATCTTTTTATGCCATTATCTTATGTAACTTAGCTTAATTATATTATTTTAGATATATTTTTACTTCCCTATGCTGGATTTTTGTTTGTAGGAATATTTGGTTGGAAAACACTCAAGATTTTACAAAATTGTTGTTGAGGCATTGTTCACAGACACTATTCCGGCGGTACTGTTCACCAACACGGTTCACTGGCACTGTTCCGATGCACTATTCATCAGATTAGAGTTGGGAACTACGGATTGACCAAGTTTGTTGACGGTGGGCCGTATCAA
>JAOXNR010053070.1:0-14985 GCA_028571225.1 Parsonsia alboflavescens
ATATTAAGGATTGAGGGGGTATGAAAATTTGAAATTAAAAGTGGGTAACTCGATTGTATCTGTAAGATCATGGTTAAAGTAAAATATTATGCATAAAATTTGTGTGATCAAAATAATCAAGTTTTGATTGTACATACAGAGTGGCTTCTTGATATATTTCGGCGAATTCAAGAAACCAGCTTCAAAGTCGATCATGGTTTTCATGGTAATGCTATAGACTATGAAGCGTTATGGAGTACAAATTATGAAATGCTCTAATTAATTCCTCTTTTTTTTTAAAATATTTTTTATAAATTAAACCTTAAGAGGATTAAGTGAACTCTGGAGATGCTTGATAAATTTATTTATTTATTTTAAGAAAAAAGTTGATTTTAACTTTAATTGTTAGAAATTTAAATGGAACCCTCTATAAGGTGTGCTTTATAGCACTTTAGAGTAATGCTCTATAGCACTTTAGAGTAATGCTATAGAGTACACTCCGTCTGTAATGGTCAAATTCAAATTTTATTTTTAAAAAACAAAATCTTCAATAAAATAATTTTTTTTTGTATAAATATTTTATATATTATATCCTAAAAAGATAAACTAAAAACTAGAGATATTGGATCACATTTATTTATTTTTTAAAATAAAAAAAGTTATTCGTTAACTTTAACTATTAAAGACTTGACGATGCACGGAACATTTTTGTAGATATATAGAGTAATGTTATAGAGTGCACTGTTAACAGTTAATATCTGATTTTATTTTTTAAAAAATAAAATTTTCATTAATTTTTTTAAAAAATATATTTTATATATTATCCCCAATAAACTAAATCCTAAGAGACTGAATCAAATTTATTATTTTTTTAAAATAAAAAAATAGTTAACTATTAATTTGACTGTTAAAGACTTAACCGTGCACAACGTATGGATATATAGCATTTCCGTTTGTATATTTATATTGTGATAATTATTCGTTTCCTCCCTATGTCTGTCATATATATTGAGTGTTGGGTCGGATCACCCCACATATCCTGATGGAGCTGTGCCATCAGCAGCTTGAGAAGGTAAGAAAAGAGACGTCACCGGAGTGGGCTGTCGCTCAGGGAAGAGCTCCGATACATAAGTTAGTATTCAGGGAAAGTTTTCTGGTAAGGATTGTTTTTAGGAAAGTAAGATAGTTTTTTCTTATCTGACCCCAAACTACCCGGGTATTTTTGTTGCAGTAACCAAAAGAAGGATTCGTTACCTCCTGGAATCCAATTTCCTTTTTCGTCGCCCTTGGCAATCAGGATAATGGTGGAACTTACTCAAATCCCGCCAGTTGCTCTTGAGTTTCCCTAGAACTCCCTAGAACAAGAGATCTTACCCTTGACATCTCTATGAAAGCTGTGAGCTCACTAGCTGACCTTCAAACCAACTTCGCGACCTCCCTGTGAACATTGAGAAACTCGAACATCTCTTTTGGTGAGGTCTTGCTGAGTGACCCTTGGCTCCATGGAGTGACTAGGAGTCGCACACCAGTAGTCGCGACATGAAAGATTTATGATTCGGATCGGAACTAATTAAATCGAAGTCGAGGTCTGGCAAGACCTTTGCCCAAGCTCATTTAGGAGGTCGGGGACCTCTAGGTCTGTGACCTGGGAGGTCGGTGGTAGCGAGTCGCTTACCCATGTGTCCTCCTTAACTCTATGAGTTTGACTTTCGAGTATTGAAAGTATGGAGCCTTCTAGTTCATTTGGATTGACCTTTCAGTCCGTCTTGCTTGCTTATGCTTATGTTGTTTGGTCCGGCCTGTGCTCGTTTCACCCATCATATATATAAACACCACTTTCTTTGCGGCGGGTCGCATACATATTATTGTTCAATTAGTTCATTTAAAAGTAGTACTTCTTTGTTACTAAATTATACTTCACTTGTCATCATTTTGGTAAAATTAAGATAACTTTTTTCTTTTCTAAAATATCCTTCCATCATTCTTTCAAAAATTTGAACACCATTTCATTATACATTATTAGAGGGGTAATATAATAAAAGTACCATCAAATAATAAATTAATTAACAACAATGACTTGTATTTAATGACAAGAAAAGTTAGTTAAAATGAATTATATTTAGTGATGGAGGAAGTATCTCCAATTGCTAAATATAACTTTTTTTTTTGTCATTAATTATAAATCATTATTATTAATTAATTAGATATTTAAAAATGTTTTTTCTATATTACTTTACTAACGATATATAATGAAATATGTTATTTCGATTTTTAAAAAGATAATTAGAAGATATTTTTTTTAATTCTTATAAAATGACGCTAGTAATTTATATTTTCTTAGGTAGTTTGTAAAGTAAGTTGGGTAATCAACTGATCGAATTCTTTGAACTTGTCGGCAATTTCTTGGGTTTCACCATTAATATAGCCATTTTTTGAGAAATTTTCTGCCGTAGACTAATGTGGACTGAACTTCAGGAATTGACTAAACGTATGAACGTGACTGTTCGTCTCCCAATCTATCACTGATTTTTTTTTTCTTAATTTCTACTACTATTACATTTACGGCAGAGTACGCATCACGTGGAAACTAATTGATTGACCGTTCTATTTTATTACTTTCTCATCAATAAATATAAATCATTGTAATTATTTTTTTTTCTTATTATTAAGTTAATATTATTAATTAATTAACCATTTGAAAGTTTTTTTGTTTTTTTATTTTACTTCTTTAATAATATATTCTTGATAACATGATATTTTAATTTTTAAAAAAGTGATTGGAAGACATTTTAATAAAATAAAAATCATTTTAATTTTTTATATTGATCAAAAGAAAAGTAAAGATATAAAATTAAGTTATGGGTTCGAGGCACAAGGTGTACTCTAGTTTCTATTATAGCATTATATATATTACTATCATCATCCTAAATTGATTAAAATTTTAATAAATTAAAGAATTGATATTATCATACTTAAAATTCAAATTAAACTCTTTTAATAAAATTTTTTAAAATTAAAACATTATGAAGAAACATTTAATTTTAAACACGTAAAATGGAAATGGGAAATTTAAATTCTGAACGGAGAACATATAATCAACCTAAAATTAAAATATGAATTCGTCTTTGTCCCTACGAGATCTATGAATCATATGATGTAGACAGATATCCATTTTCGAAAACATTTTTTTTTCAATACTCTATCATGCATGCACATACATATACATATACAGGGAACCGGAAACGAAAGCAGCCAAGGGACAGGCAGTCAACTTTTTTTCTCCCCAGCTTGAGTCTCTCTATCTGTACCCGACTGATTCTGCAGAGATCACAATTTGCACGTTTTAATCAATGGAAACAAAAAATAAAGAAAAGGATATACACCCTCCAAGTAGTTTTAGTTAACAACTTTGTGTATTTTTTAACGAGTATTCAATGAAAAAATTTCAGCCATGTCCTTTCATTCTTTTGAGTAGTTTTAGTTAATAAATTTTGTTTCAAAATAGAAGTAATTTTTGTATTTTCCAATCAAAATTTTTATTTTTCAATGAGTATCTAATTAAAAAATTTTAGTCATAATTTTAGTTTATAAATTTTGTTTTGAATTTTTAAATAACAATTTGTATCATGCAATGAATATTTAATAACAAAAATTTCAATCATACCTTTGACGTGGATTCTTAGCCCAACCCTAGGAAATTTGGAGGGTCCAAGATAGATAAACAAATATAGGTATGACGATTAAAATATAAATTTGGATTCAACTTAATCTCAAAATCTATTTTAAGAGAAAAAGATTACTCAAATCTATATATATTATAAATTATCCTTATAAATATTTGACGTCGGATTTCGGCGGTAAAGAAATTCGATCCGCGCTTCGTCCACGGGAGTCGTAGATTTTTTGAGGCTGATTGATTGCCGAGGCTAGTGATGACAAGATAAGTAGTACATTGAACAGTACTACTCAGCATCCTTTTCATGACAACCAGAAACCGCAGCTTCATATGTCGGCCATCTCTTGTAGCTCTACTTAATAATCAACGTAGTCGGCTCGCTAGCAATGGTTGCCTTACTTTCCGATGGATGCTGCATGGGGTTTACTCATTTGTTTATTTAGGCCTTTGAATTTCTCCATATATCCAGTTCGGTCGCTTCAGAGATACCGATGTTGTAAAACTGTGACATTTTTGTATCACGTACGCACGAGAGAGCGTATAAAAGTCGAAGATGAATAATATGGGCTGAGAATTTGGTTTTATAAGTTTGAGAATAACCTGGAAATTGCATTGGATGTTCACTTTTGGATAACTAGTTTAAAATTTAATTACACTTTTAATCTTTTAAAATATAATCACTTTAGAATGTGAAATTACTCTAATATCCTTACGTGTCCTAAAACAAGTATTTTTCTTTTTTATTTCATAATTTTCATTGTTCAAGGCTCCCGCCCGAGTCATTCATGGTAAAAAAAATATTTCCTACCCGTTAAGGGTGTAAATAAGATTAAACTATTCACGAACGATTTGAGATTGACTCAGTAAAAGTTCGAATTCAGCTAGTCTTAGAAGAGAAAGAGCTCGGCCCCCCTTGTTAAATAAGTCGCGTTGAGTCCATATGTATTCGTTTATTTTGACTCGCAAGTTGAAAAGATCTTTCAATATATATAATAATTTTTATATATTATAAATATGATATTGTTTATTTATTATATAATTTATTATTTATATAAGCATATAATTTGGTCTTATTCCTGTAAATTGGATGCTTTAATTTCTTTCAAGTTACTTTCAAGTTAAGAATTGGAAGTTCATGTGTGGACATGATATATAATGTGAGAATTTAATTATTAGATTTTTTTCTTACTTACTTTACACAACGACCAATCAATTACATTAGAATTCCGTTTTGAATTTCAAAATTTACATCATATATATTAAAATTTTCTTATATATATGATGTCTTATATATATGATGTAAATTTTAGGATATATATCATATATATATGTCTTAAAGGATATATGGTGAGCGAAATTTTCTTATATGTCTTAAAGGACCAATCAATTTTCTTATATATATGTTTTAAAGGATATATGATATAAGGAAGGCAGGTGGGCCTAAAGGATACATCCACTTATTTCCATTTTGAGCTCACCTGCCTTCCTTATATTAAAAGAGCGGATCTCGACCCTAGCTATTTAGGCTCTTGAAAGCCAGAGTCAGAGCCAAAACCTGAAAGAATATAAATGAGCCGAGCTTGAGCCTAGTAGATTTGGGTTCTACTTCGCTTGTTTACACCCTTACCACTCGCTAGGGCCATAAACGAACTAAGTTGAGTTCGAATCTGTCAGGCTCAGTGATGAGGCTTTTAAAAATGTGATAATTTCTGACGTTAGTCGTTGAATTGAAAACTGATAGTTATCACAAATGTCCAGTTTTTCTTCTGTTTAACCTTTTTCGTCCTTGTTTATTGTATCAGTTGGTATCAGACCACAGGTAGCTTGAATCAATGGTTGGACAGATTCTTGCTAGTGGTCGTGGACGGTGTCGTTCTAGAAGGGGATATGGAGTCATTCCTAAGGAAAACGAGCAGCCTTGTCAATGAGACCTGCAAGAGATCAAAAACAAAAACGCTGAGTAAATAAGAAAGATCCAGGACTTGGAGCGACAACTGGTGCAAGCTAGGTTGGACATTCAGACTAAGGATGGGGAGGAATTAGATATTGAATCCGAAGAAGAGGGGAAGACGTCAATCCGTTTGGGGTTTTGAACCAGTGGGTAATCGAGCAGAACAACTTGGCAGACAATCTTCTTTCCAGAATCTTAACGTGAAAATTGAGATTTCCGATTAAGCGAGCAAGCATATTGAAAGATCATTGGAAAACAAAAAAAAAGGGTATCTGTTTTGAGAGACTGCCGGAGCAGTCATCTTTAGTTATTGGAAAGGTTTGGTCGTGTAGATGGTGAGCAATGTCGTCCGAGCAGCAGATCTACCTGTTGAGGCCACCACCTGCCAGGCTGCAGATGGCCAGACTGCTACTTGCAAGCAGCTAGACTGCAGGGGCAAGCGGCAGAGGAGAGGTGAGCTCGACAGGCGACATAAAAGTGCAGTCCGAAGGCACTTCGATGGCATGAGCAGTGCCTAGCAAATCTAATAGCAGCGAGCACCCTATGAGCAGGCAACAGTCCGCCATTTCCACGCCTAGCCAGATGTAGTCGGCGAGCAGGCAGCCGAACAGCAGATCAAAATAGCAGAAGCAGATTTGCGCTCCAGCAAACCGACGTTCCAGTGGAGGCAGAATATTACTGGATTGGCGAGGCTGAGCAAACCGACCGGCAATGTTGCCGTGGGCTTGCAGTGGTTGGATAGTTACTGGTCAAGGCAGGCAAGGATAGGTTGTCGGCTGGGGAAGGGTGGCGACTAGGGTTTCCTAAGGAAGAAGATGACGCAAGCGCTTCAGATTTGCAAAAGAGGGCCTCTATTTTGCAGTATTCCTAGTTTTGGGCCTTAAGTTTTTTATTAGCTTAATTAGGAGCTTTCTAATTAGAGTTCATTTAGGCCTTTAGAACTAGTAGAAGCACCGTTGGTGGAGATGACTCAGATTCAAGGGTGAATCTTTTTCTAACTGGGAGAATGATGAGGGTTTTAAAAATGTGATAATTTTCGACTTTTGTCGTTAAATTGAAAACTTGATAGTTTTCACAAATGTCTACTTTTTCTTCTGTTTAGCCTTTTTCGTCCCTGTATATTACATCACTCAGCCTTGGTTTATTTATATTTTTTTAGGTTCGAGCTCGCCCGAATTTTAAAATTTAAGCTTGAGCTTTGCTTTTTAAACATTAAGAAGGCATGGGCTCATTTAACAGCAATAAAACAATTTAAGATTTGGGCTGAACTCGTTTAAACTCGTTTCTGTGTGTGAATTTATTTTTCGTAAAACCTTAAGAAATAATATTATATTATATATATATATATATATATATATAGTATATGAATAAATAAAATATATCATATAAAAATAATAAAATATATTATATATTTTAAAAATTATATTTTTAAATAATTTATATTATATATAATATTATACATAAATTATTATTTATAAGTTTTATTAAAGAAATTTCAAATGAAGTACCGAAAATACCATTCAATATAAGTGAGTTTCAAATTTAGATTGGAAGCTCCTATGCGTTTTTTGCCGAAAAATGGTAGGAAGGACCAAACTTGTAACTCGTAATTTATTTGGAGATCTAATAATTAAATAAAATTGGGGATCAAAGTTACCATTACTAAATTATTTGGGGATCAAACATGCCAATGATCATTTGTTAATCCCTTTGTCAAATATTTATAAAATTTTTAGTTAGGGATTATATATCGAAATAATTTTTTGAAAGAATCTAAGGAAAATTTTAAAAAATTTCTAAATTATCATAAAATTTGTCATAAGAATAAAATTTGATAGACTTTCTTTTTTGTCTTTTGTTTTGTAAAACAGTTTTGTAGAATTATTTTACAAAATAGTTGTCAAGAACTAAAAAATAAAAACTTAACCAAATAGGCTCATTATTTCTCTACTTTTTTTTCGGTTTTGTTTTATCTTGGGCTACATTTCTAGTCCATTCGTTTTCTTTGGACTCAAATACAAAAATCCTTTTTCATTTGGATCGGAACCTCAAAAAAGAAGTCACAACAGCCTAGGCAAGGATATTTATTCCAGTTAACTTTGTGATATCGGGCCCTTCAAATTATGCTAGACTAAGACAGTTTACGATTCTAATCAAGTATTTATAGTTTATTTAAGGTTGTCCTTGTTTGGTATTCCAAACATTCGTGGATCTTGTTTTCAATAGAAACATTGGGGCAATTTTATTTTGACGTCAAAATGGATAAGTATTTTAAAATTTTGTCACGATTTTAATTATAGAAATTTTAGTCAAGAGAGTGTTTTTTTTTTAACATTTTAACCTTAGAGTAGGCAGGATTTAAAAAACAACTCATATCAACCAATACAAAAAAACAAAGGTATGGAGCATTAGTTATGCCGTTGCATGTTGTTGGTTGAAATTTAACTCAAAACATTTCATCTTTCTCAACCTATCTAGATGTGATGTACTAAACAACTCGTACGAAAAACCAAAGGTACGCATTATTAGTTATGCACTTAGAAGTTGTTGGTTGAAGTGGAAATCCAAACGCTTCATCTTATTCTTGCAAAACATAACCCGTAACTTACCATCTTCATGTAGAAAAAAAATAACAAGAGGCACTCAAGAGAATTGTTACTGTAACTTTCTTACTGTATTCACCAAATCATAGGCATATTAAATAGGCATAATATCCAAAACCACTTGGCAAGAAAATAGCAACTGAATAGCAACAACAAAGATCCACTAACATATTTCACTGACTAGAACATGTGTAGAAACAAACTCCTACAAACTAGGACTCCACTACTCTACTACTAAAAATATGTAAAACTACTTCAACAATGCCTACAGATTAGGATAACAGAATAAAAAATAAACAATAAAATGTTAACAATACGCAATACTTGGTCACAAGGCAACCAAGTGCTAGTGTTGTTTTATTCAATACTCCCCCTCAACACCAGCATCTATTCTTTTCATGATATCGAGTTGATGACAGAAACTTCCAAACTTTTTGCTACTCAAACCTTTTGTAAACAAATCTAAAGCTTGGTTTTCTGTTCTGATATGCTCCAACTCAATTTCTTTTTGCAAAACTCTTTCTCTAATAAAACGATAATGCACCTACACATGCTTAGTTCTTGCATAAAAAATTGGATTCTCCGCTAAACGTATTGCCAACGAGTTGTCACAGTACAAAGAGATACCATACTCTGTTGGCTGATCCAAGTCTTTCAATAATTGCTTAAGCCAAGGGATTTCTTGAGTTGCCATCGCTGCTGCTCGGTACTTCGCTTCCATGGTTGACAAAGACACTGTTGGTTGGCTTTCGCTATGCCAAGAAATTGCTCCAAACCAGAGCATGAAAACATACCTGGTAGTTGAACGTCTGGTATCATGGTCACCTGCGTAGTCAGCATCACAGTAGACCACTAGTTTGCAATCTCCACCTCTCTTGTATAGAATACCATAGCCAAGTGTGCTCTTCACATATCTCAGGATTCGACAAACTGATTCCAAATGAATCTTTTTTGGATTTTGCATGTAGCAACTCATTACACCAGCCAACCACAAAAGAAATATCTGGTCTTGTTAAAGTTAAGTAGATAAGCCTACGCACCAACTGCTGGTACATGATAGCATCTTTTAAATCTTTCTCTTCATGAGCACACATTTTGGCATTTGGTTCCATCGGTATCGAGATTGACTTGCATTTAATCATTACAAATTTCTTCAACAAATATTTTGATGGAGAAATATTCCTTCCTTCTTGAGTATAGTCGACCTCTAAACCAAGAAAATGCTTGAGCTATCCAAGTTCTTTCATCTAAAAGCGAACTGACAAATTCTCCTTGGTTTGAAGGATTTCTTTTTCACAATCTCCTGTAATGATTAAATCATCCACATACACAAGCAAGATGACTAGCTTCCCTGCTTTAGCTTTTACAAATAAGCTAGAATCCGAATATGTCATCGAAGAACCACTATGAGTAAGAAATTATGCAAACTTACCATACCAAGCCTTCAGTGCTTGTTTCGACCCTTAGAGGGCCTTTCGGAGCTTACACATATTCTGTCGATCTAGCTCCCAAGCAAAAATGCATTCTTCAAGTCCATTTGCCACAAGTTCCAATTTTTTCTCACTACAGGTGCCAGTAGGACTCGTATAGTTGTAAACTTTGCAACAGGTCAAAACGTCTCGTCATAGTCTATTGCAAGAAATAGGCTTCACAAATCTTGGTTTTGGTGCGAGCTCCCAAGTCTGATTTCGCTCTAATGCAACAATTTCCTCTTCCATAGCTTTAATCCACTCCGGACTCTGAGAAGCTTCCTCAAATGTCTCTGGTTCCTTTGTATATGCTTCGTCTACTATAGCAACATTAGCATACTTGGGATTTGGCTTTCTGGCTCTTGTTGATCTTCTAAGTGCAGTTGGTGTGCCTACTCCACTTGGCTCATCTTCTTCGCTTGACCTTTGGTATACACCTGTTTGCCAAGGATTTTAATCTATGCCTTCTTCAACATCTCCATCTTCTGCAACCTCTATTTCACTTGAACTCAACTGAAATTGAGAACTTTGTAACACTTCCTTAAAAACATTTGTGTCTGGTAGTACTTCCTTGTTTAAGGACCTCCATGAGGAAGTGTCATCAAACACCACATTCCAAGATGTGTAGCATTTCTCGTGGTTGGATCGCAACATCACCACCCTTTCCTTTAGCTGTCGTATCATACTAAGTTACACTTGACAACCTTTTTCGCCATCTTGTTACATAAGTGGTTAGGTACAAATACATAGCATACACATCAAAAAACTCAGAAATGACCTACAACAGGCTTCATGTTCTATATTTTTTCTAAAGGTGTGAGGAAGCATAACCTTTGTTGAGCAAGCCTATTGGTCACGAAGGTCGCAGTCTTCATTGCTTCCTCCTAAAACTGACTGGAAACATTTTTTGCATGAAGCATGCTTCTACCAGACTGCTATCCCATCTTGTTGTGGAGTACTAGCATATGTGAACTGATGGCGTATTCTACGCTCACAAAGGAAATATGAGAACTCATCTAAGGTGTACTTTCCACTGTTGTTGGCGGATAGGTAGCAAACTCTTTTACCAACCTCCGCTTCCGCTACCGTCTCGATCTCTTTGAATTTTGAAAAAGTTTTAGATTTTTCCTTCATAGAGTAAACCCACACGTATCTTGAGAAGTCGTCAATGAAGGTCACCATGTACTTCATCCCACCAATGGAGGCCTGCTTAATAGGTCCAAACACATCAAAGTAAATTAACTCTAATGGTTCCCTCGCTTTAAATTTGGACTCTTCATTTGACAACTGGTGTGCTTTTCTATACTAATAGCCTACACATACATTGTTTGTTCTCACTTCAAGTTATGGAAGTCCCTTCAACATCGACTTCTTCATCATCACATCTAGCTTAGAATAGTTAATGTGACTTAGTCGCATGTGCCACAAGTTTCTTCTCGTCTTGTTTACATATGCGATTTCTGCAGACATTACGTAGATTGACTCCAATCTTCATCCTATAATTATCTGCTCTTCTATAATCTCAAGGTCCCGATATATCTTCACATCTTGTGGACCAAATAGAACAAAATGGCTAGAAGATGTTAATTGTGCTACCGAGAGAAGATTTTTCTTCATACTTGGAACATGATAGACATTTTGGAGTGGCACCTTTGTATCACCACATTGAGGAGGGATTACTGTATTACCGATGTGAGCTATAGGTAACTTTGAGTTATTCGCTGTCACCACCACCCGACTTCCCTTATACTCTAACAAGTTCTGCAGCTTCTCTTTATCACCGGTCATATGGTTTGAGCAACTTAAGAAAAATAATCCAATCATTTTGATAATCGATTTCATTGAATGTTGTTGCTACAAGGACTAACTCCTTTTCATCTATGGCAAAGAAAGCCTCAGCATCCGATTTGTCTTCACTTTTGGAAATAACAACATTACTCTCAACAACCTTCTTCTTTGACCAGCAATCTTTCACCATATGTCCCTTCTTATTGCAATTGTAGCACTTCCCTTCAAACTTTTGGCCATTGCCATGGTTCTTAGAAACTCTCCCCACACAAACACCTCCTTCGCCGTGATCACTTCTTGCCTTGTCTTTATTTTTTTTGGATCCTCCGTGGGCATGCTACCTAAAATTCCACCTGCCTTTGTTAGCATAGAGTGCCTCTTCTTCATTCTTCAATGAGACACCTCCCATTTTCTTAGCTAAGGCTTCTTGACTAACTAGTAAATTTTCGAATTCTACAAGCGACGGCTAAGTTTGCCATCCTTGTATGGCAACAACGAAACTCCTGAATTTTGGCTTCAAACCATGGATGATGATCCGCTTCATCCTGGTATCGCCAATAGGAGCCTCCGGATCCAACTCAGTAATCTCTCTGCATAGCGTCTTCATTTTGTGAAAGTACTGTGCAATCGTCATGTCATGTTGCGCCACTGACAACAACTCACTCTCTAAGAGTCGAAGCTTCATATCGTTCTTTTTAGAGAATAGCTTGCCCGATGTATCCCAAGCTTTTTTGGGAGTTTGAGCATCCAAGATATGCTCTAGCACATCCTCTTCAATCTTCGTCTTCAAAACAAACATTGCTTTGCCTGCTTTAATCTTCCACTTCTGCAATGTCACATTCACATCTTCAGCCTCTGGTTGTCTCACATCATTTCCATTTACACAACCTTCCACAAATCTTGGCCTTGCATGTAAGGCATCATGCAAGTAGACCAAGAATTGTAGTTCTGGTTGTTGAGCTTCTTGATTCCACCAATTCCACCAATGACTTGAAGATCACCCATCTTGGCAATAGAGATACTCACCAAATGCCCAGAACCTTGCTCTAACACTAGATTGTAGAAAAAAAAACAAGAGGCACTCAAGAGAATTGCTACTGTAACTTTCTTACTTTATTCATCAGATCATATGCCTATTAAATAGGCATAACGTCCAAAACCACTTGGTAAGAAATAGCAACAAGAAGGACCCATTAACATATCCCACTAACTAGAACATGTGTAGAAACAAACTCCTACAAACTAGGACTCCACTACTAAAGACACGTAAAACTACTTCAACAATTCCTATAGACTAGGATAACAAAATAACAAATAAAAAATAAAATGTTAACAATACGCAATACTTGGCCACAAGGCAACCCAAGTACTGGTGTTGTTTATTCAACACTTGACATGATTTCACAACCCATTCAAGCACATTAACTTGTATTACTTTAAAACAACCTGTACAATAGGAAACAATTGTTTAACGTAATCTTGCATGCAACTCAACAACTCACTCACATAGTAGACTTCAAAAGACAAATAAACCGCACCGAAAGCAACCAATACAACCTTCCAAATTACATACACTACTCACGAACAACCTATACAACCATTTTTTACAGTAGCGTGCATGAATTCATACACAACCCTTTCCTCCATGAATATTCATTCTTTTTAAAAAAAAGATTAGAAAAATTAGATTTTTTTAAAGCTTGTTCAAAAACATAAAACAAACATAAATAGAGGCCAAAACGAAAGATTTGGAAGACTATACAAAAACAAAAAAAAAACAAAAAAGGTTAACTCTTTTCAAAAGCTAAGTTGATAATATATTTCAAAAAAAAAAAAAAAAAGATATTTATTCATTTTTTAAGATGAAAACAAACCTTTCCTCCAAAAAGATTCAATCTTTGTAAAGATTTAAGCAGAAAAATGTGATTTTTTTTAAGCTTGCAAGAGAGAGAGAGCAACGGCCCTGCCAAGTTATAGCACAAGGGGGAGGCTAGTTTGAACATTGCCAATTATGGAAAAATATGGGAAAGTTTTGGTTTAATGATAGTAAGGGTATTGAGGTAAAATTACAGTCTAAAGTGACTATATTTTGAAAGGTTTAAAAGTGTGACCATTTTTAAAATTGGTTATCCAAAAGAGCCCATCTCCCACAATATTTTATAAAATGCCTCTTAATTATTTTAGATATTAAACTTAAATAAATTTTATGAAATAAAAGTCTTTCTAACTAATTTTTTCTTTAGAGTATACTAAGTTGAAGAGATTGATTAGCAATATTACCTAATTTACTATTTATAAGTTATTAGTCACAATTTTGTCAAAATTAAGATCAGATTTTTTTTCTTAAGATGTTCTTATGGATAATTTTTAATCAAACTAACATTTATGAAAAAGAAAGAGAATACAGGGGAAAAAAAATTTAATAAAATAATTAATAAACTAACAACAATAACTCATATTTAGTGACAGAGAAAATAAATGCAAATGACTTATAAATAGTGAACGTGAAAGTATAGAATACTTCTATGATTTCATCCCCCCTGCATCTTTAGTTGTGAGATTGGCCTCCGATCACAGGTTTCTTTCATCTGGGCTACTGGAGTTGCAGTGCAATATTTCCGTGGCTGAAGATTTAGGTTCTGTGTATATTGATAATATAATAATTCTTTCGATTCATAATATTGGTCATTAAGGTCTTTACACACTTATTAAAGATAAAAAAACAAATATTGATTTAATTAAAATAACTAAAAAAATCCTTAGTCAAAGTATTTAAAAAATCGAAGTGAGAAAGACCACTCACAAGGAGCAGAACTAGAAAAGAGTAATAGATACTCGTATAATTTTGGTAAAACCATCTATCATGTGAAATAAATTTGAACGCCTAAAAAGATCTAAATTGTGAATGGGAGGAAGCATTTACTAATAACTCTTAACCTTGTCGTAGTGTGGCTTTAAGTTAATAGTTGTAAATTTTTAAATTGATCAAGACGAGATTAAAGGGGATTTTATATTAAAAATTTATTTATTTTTTTTAAAAAATATATTCAATTTTGAATAACTCAAAACAGAAATAAAGACATTCAAATCCGAATAAAGAAAATATTTAAAATATGTTTCACTAACGATATGATAACTGAATTATCACCCTTAATTTTACTTCCCAATTTGTCAATTAAAATATGAAATGTGCCAATTTAATCATTATAAATTAGGTTTTTAAATAACAGTGATCGTCACAAACACCCCGAGCGAAGTCATGAGGCCCTCTCCCTGTACGTAGGTAGAACACGAATGCTTAAAAAAGCACACTACGCAGATGGGAAAGGACATGCATTTAATTTCTAAGATAAGATCTCAACTGTTTTTGTACAACTTTTGTTCCAGTTAATTTCCAAATATATCCAAATTGATTGATCCAATTTCAATTTTACCCACTTTATATAAACATTTCATTTCTACCCAAATGGGTTGACCCAATTTCATCCTATACCCAAATTGACCTTTTAGCTTTTTTGG
>JAOXNR010053071.1:0-14984 GCA_028571225.1 Parsonsia alboflavescens
AAATATTTTAAAATATAAGGAGTGAGAATTATATAAAATTTTGTTTGACATTGAATTTGCAGGTTTTGTTTAATAAATTTCAATTAATAAAGTTATTGGATTCTTGTTTTAATATTTATATTTAAAAAATTATATATAGATATTAATATAGTGTATTAAATTAAAATGATGTATTTTTTATATATGAATTTATTTATTTTACAGAGATTTTGGTCCTAAAAATTAAATTATTTTTTTTATTAAAATGTAATAATTTAAAACTAATACTATTATATGAATCTAATTTATTATTTATTTAATTAATGGTTTGCTTTTGAATAAAAATAACTTTTATTAGTTTATATTATTTTCATCCCTATTATACGTAACTTTCATATTATTCCTCTACGTAAAGGGAACTCGTTCCAAACTCAATTCTTCACCCCTAAACTCATACTTTCTATTGCCCACATAGTCCATAGGCGATAGTAGATATTATTAAAATAATTCAATAGGCTATCTGCAAACAAATGAGATCCTAATCAAAATCAAGATATTTTGTCTCGTAATTTTTTTCTTTCTATTTTTTATAAGAAATTCAATAACTTTATAAAATGAAGATAGCAGATCTAGCAAATTAACTATGAGAAAAAATGAAGAATTTCTAGAAAATTTAAAAGTCAAGTGATGTGTCATATTATGCATTAGTGGTGTCCTTGCATTGCTGGGTTTAGTGGCCATAGTGTAGGGGACGTCGCAACTCGATGGTTCGCAATTTGGTATTGTTGAGCCATGTGTGCTGCTATCAAAAAAAAAAAATTTTTTTTTATTGGACAAAACGACGTCGTTCGTGGTGCCGCACATAGTGCCCGTGTGCGACGTCGCACTCTGCAACAGTTCTATATATATATATTTATACAGATTTATATATATATATATATTTGTTAAGGCGCGTTCCAACCGTTACTGTAATGGAATTCTTGCTCTGCTTAATTGGCTGTATGAGCACTGTAGCAAGAATTCCGTTACGGTAACGATTGGAGCGCGCCTTAGCAAAACCGTAAATATATATATATATTTTTATATATATATATATATATATATATATAATCTTGCAAATTAATAATTATTATCTCCTTTTAATTTTTAAATTCTTTATATATGATTCCTTATTTTGTTTAGATTGATATGTTTCAAGATTTTCCTTTCACAGGTGTGGGGGATAGAATTTTCCTTTCATGGGTGTAGGAGATAGAATTAGCATTATCTGAGTTAAATGCTAAAAGGTCTTTCACTTGTATTTTAATAGTTTTTTTAATATTGTTTAGTGTATTATTTAATCGAAGAAGTTGTGGTTTGAATAATTTACATTAACTTGTAATTAGATTTAATTATATGTTATGCAATTTCATCTTCTTTTTTTTTTTTTGTTAATTTGGATTTTAGACAATAAATTTGACCTTTATTTTTGTTTTTTGATGGTGTGGAATTATCGCATTTAATTTAACAACCGAATTTTCTAAAACTTCTTAGTTTACCCATCATTATTATTTGACTCTTTATTTATCAAATATTTTTTTATAAAATTGTTTAATTAGGACATTATTATTCAAACACACTTCAATTTATAAAACAAAGGGAAAAACTTTTGATTTTAGCAAAGAAAAACAAATCATTTTTTGAAAATAAACAAATAAGGCCCACGTTTGTAATATCCATAAACTCTTCAATTTTTCAAAAAGAAAATAAAAGAATAGAAAGAGATGAATATATAAGAAAAATAAATCGGCAGATAAAATCACATTCATAATATTCATCCTTATATACTTAAAACACACTCTTTCTAAAATAATACATTAATTTTGAAACAAAATACAAATATTAAGTAATAAATAATAATTGCTTATGGGCAAATATGTTTAATTTACTTCAGTTTAATTTGATTATCAAGAAACTAGAAAAAAAAAACATATAAACTTAATTGATAAACATTCAAATTCCCCCTTTTTTTAAGGTTTTTTTTTTTTCATATTAAAGAAATAAACTACACAAATGAGTTATAAATATAAATATAAAAAGTAAGTCACACCAAAGATATTTATTTGTTAATTTATAAGACTATTAGATTTATATATAATAATAATAGTACTAATATAATAACCATAAAGACTTGAGATAAATATTTTATTTAATGACCTTCATATTATCAAAAAGACTTTTAAATTTCTAGCAATAGAAATATGAGTTATTGTACAATTCACTTCTCAAACCTTTACCTTTTTTGAAGCTCTGATTCTTAAATTTTTTTTTTTGACTTTTATCATCCTTAAGGTTTTTTTTTGCCTTTATCATCCATAAAATTGACTTTAGAATCAATTGATTTTTTTTAAGAATCTTGTCAAAAAAATCAAAATATCAAACTATAAATTATTTAGGAATGATAAAGACAAAAAAATAATAATAATAATTTAAAGACCAGAGCTTCCAAAAAGTTAAAAGCTTGAGAAGTGAATTGTACAATAATTCATAGAAAGATTCATAATCAAATAAATTAGATTAGATAAAACCTGCATATAATATTCATAATTAAATGAGTCAAAAAAACTCTTTAATTTCTCCTTATAACTATTAAATTTTGAATAAAATAAAATGATTAATAACAGAAAATACAATCACATTAAAACTCATTTTCTTTCTAAACCAGATTGATGATTGTGCAAGCAAATACATTCACAGAACAAATTAAAACATGGGATAACCAAATTATCCATAATTACTAAAAAAAAAATTGTGGATGATTTAAAAAGGCAAAAGACTACATGTTTTTGAAAACTTAAGACTTTTATTTATATTTAAATATTCAACAACTCACGAGTTTTTGGAGAATTGGCTATCAATAATACTTTATTTTTCTTTGTTTAAAAAAATTAGTATAAAACTCTTCATTTTTTTTATCTAACTATCTATCTATATATATATAAACACTCCTTGCATTTCTATGAAACCCTTTATATTTTTTTTAATAAATATTTCTTAATATACTTCTTTCTCTTCACATAAAAAAAATTATAGAAATAAAAATTACTAATTAAAAACGTAGATTTTTTTTATAATTTAATAAAGTATATCAATGTGTGTATATATAAAATAATATAAAAATAAAAATAATTATAAAAATATCAATTAAATAAAACCATAACATTGGAGCATTTGGATGAGTTTACTTCAGCTTTTATGTATGGTAATAGATAAATGAAAAACAGCAAACAGAAAGAGATGGATGAGTGCCATTTGATTTGCAGCCTGGTATTGATGACTCTGCATATAGTACTACTGTAAGCAAAGATATATTAATTTGTCATTAATGCACACCAAGACAAACGGTTAAACCTAGAATTTGCAGCAAAGGCCATAGACGACCCACCATACCCAAAAAGCTACGTACTTTCACCAGCTTTTCACCCTGCAGGGCCCCAGAGGTATCATAATGATGAAGAAGCAAGAACATTAGATGATCAACAAAATGACGAAGAGAAGAAAATCAGTCATATTCTCATTTCTTCGACTGCTTCGTTGAAGATCTTTTTCTGGGAATGCATTTCCCATTCATGCACTTTTCGGTTCTCTTCTGTTCTTCCACCTCTTCCATCACTGCTTCCACCAGTGTTTTTGCTTTGGCGCTCCTGGTGCAGAATTGACAAGTGAGAAAAAACAAGAAGAACTCAATGCTATCGACCATATAAATTAGTTCTTACTCATGAATGCCTTTTAGTGCCCTCTAGATTTTATTTGTGATTCACATGGAAATATTATAAAATAAATAAATAAATCAAATCGGTTGACTTTGGTCGTAAGGTCAATGTCAAGAAATTACCACCTTTCCTCGTTGTATGAAGAAGATTTCTTTAGGCAGGGTTCAACAGTCTGAGCTCTTTCCTCAGTGCACATGGCCTCAACAATACTCCCACTGAAATATTCTCTCTCTTCTGATTGCAAATTTCCAAACCTTGGATTCTCAGACATGCATTTGATCTCATCATCCTCCACCGCCATTGTCTTCAGGGCTGCGTTCTTACAGAGCACCCCTCTGTGGAGATCGCTGCAGTTACTCTTCCTAGCCACCGCGGTTCCAGCCGGCATCTGTTGCTTCTCATTAATATTTTGGACATTATTTTTAGGCTTGAAAGGCAATGAACTGCCGCATGCAATCAGTTGGAAAAGCATCGAGTTTCTACTCAGTATTGGCTCCGTTCCAATTGGATCACCATCCTCGTACCTCTTGGATGCGTTGTTGCTCTCGTTAGCCTTGTCCGAGAGATTGGACGACGTCGTAGACGGCGGTGATGAGTCATCCAGAGCCAGCTCACTGACAGGGCTTTTGAGATTTTCTTGACATTTTTGCGGTTTTTGTTGTTGCTCTGTTATTTCAAGTTCATCTGTGGAGACTCCTCTGGAGCATCCAGAATTGTGTACAACCGTTGGGTAACTTATTTTTTCCTCGTAATACTCATCATCATAATCTGCTTCTTCCTCTTCTCCTCGTGCTTCTTCCATGTAGTAACTTTTAGTAACTCTTGGTGATTTTTGTTTTGGCTGGAATTTTGTGCTCTGCGTCTGTCGTGTGTTTCCTCCAATCTGAAACTGTTGAAATTTTTCTGCAGAACATGAAATTTGTGAAAAAACCTTAGACAGGACAAATTTTT
Organism: Parsonsia alboflavescens; assembly: GCA_028571225.1. Taxonomy (NCBI): domain Eukaryota; kingdom Viridiplantae; phylum Streptophyta; class Magnoliopsida; order Gentianales; family Apocynaceae; genus Parsonsia; species Parsonsia alboflavescens. The sequence goes on from JAOXNR010053071.1 coordinate 4,683, forward strand.
AAGCACAAAACACTGGAATTAGTGAGCATTTGAAGAAAGCTGCTAACCGGTGCAACCTTCGATGACTTCAGACCCTTTGAGGATGTACTCAGCGCCTTCTGATGGATAGATGATGTCATTCTCCGACAAGTCATTCCACACATAACCATTCTTGTAGCTCCTGTAATAATCATGATAAGGAATGGAAAACAGAGTAAAGAAATAACGAATGCGGTAGTAAAGGAAGAGATGATATATATATATATATACCTCTTGCAAGACCAGGAATACATGGAGGGCATTCCTTTTCCCCTGAGAACTGTGAGCCTATCGATCACATCTGCAAAATGGTTGTTTGATTTCAAATTGGTTACAAGAAAATGGCAGCCCCTTTATTTAAGAACAAGAACTTAATTATCAAAATTGATTACCTTTCAAGCAAAGATTTTGATTCGAGAGATGGGTAACTTCCATGTAATGAGGATGTTCAAGTTGGCCATTTCTCGAGAGGTAATAGACAACTTGAACTCTCTTGAATGTTGACCTGATCATCCTACGCTGAGAGCAAACATGATTAACTCTGTCGGGACTCATCTCTCTGCTTCTCCTCCCTCGAACCTCCATTTTCTACTTCTCTCTGGTTCTTCTTCTTCTTCTTTGAATTTGAAAAGATGAAATCCCAACACCGCTGCTGCCCACTTAATAACACCTGCTCAAGTTTGTCAAAGAAAAAAAAGAATACAGATAGAGACAAAAGCAGAAAAAGTTAACAGGACAGTTAGTAGATATTAAGAAGCTCTCATCTGATCTCTCTTGGGAATCCCTGATGAAGAAAGAGAGAAAGGGAACGGGGAAACGGTCACATGAGTGAAATAAGAATGAAAAATGTGAGGTCCATATCATATTTTGAAGACAGGTGAAAATTTTTCTTACATCTCACTACTGCTGGCGGGGTGAGCTTTTTTATGACTTGTGGTTGGTCTTCATATTGAAAAACCGGGGCTCAACAGAGAAGTAATCGGACCTTTTTCTGCAAACGAATTTAATGGGCTTGGGAGAGGGGGCTTTTTGGGTTGGGTTTCTGAAGAATCTAGGGTAGGACGATACGACCACGATATGGAATGGTTTTTTCCTCTACGTGAATTAAATTTTTGTTGTCTCACTTTTTTCATCGTGTGGTAATGTTATCCACGATCTGCACCTGCATGTCTCAGTTGTCATATATATATATATATATATATATGCGTGCTTTGTAAGGTTTAAAAAGCTAGCAATAGCATAGGTGAAATACTCCAAATTAAATTAACTTCGTTTTGCTCTAAGGGTGTTGCAATTGGATGTGCGTCAGGCAACCTTTCTGGTTATGATCAGGCTCAGCTACGTACTGTCATGATGTGTTTACTTTAATGTACTCGCCTTGCTTCACACATTCGAAATCTAATATTAGTGTTAGGGAGGCTTACAAAACACAGTTTTGTAGAGTATTTTTGTCAAGTTTTTAAAAAATTAAAATATTTAATTATAAATTATATTAGATGGAAATAAAAACATTTACCTTAGTATTTAGTGTAGCTTAGTGATGGTTGTAATATGATGATTCGCAAGTGAATTAATTGATGACTCCATGTTGCCTATATAGTTCTTTCATCCATGATCTAGGTTTGACAAGAGCAAAAGCAATGCGAGATCATAATTATATGGTAGTTATATTTGTAATTAATTATGTTAAAAGTCATGTCGAAAAGTAGAAAAAAGAAGTGAAGTGTTTGACTTTATTTCACCTAAAGGTAATCAATCATTCTTGACACACAAAAGAAAATGTAGATTTTGATATGAATTTGATTTATGTTCGTATATGAGCATCTTGTAATCTATATTAAATTAATGGATACTTTTTTTATCACATATTTTCTTATATTTTGTGAAAAAATTTTATAACGTAATTTAATGTGAATCATATAGTCCAACTAATCGGATAATTTATCATAAGAAAATCCACTTCACCCTTGGTGGATACCTCAGTAATTGAGTACTCCATTCATAATTGGGGTCTGTACATGTTAATTAATGCAAATTATTGAGTTTCTCTATTCTTCACCTAAACAATTGGAGTAGAATTTTATTCTTGGATTTCTGTTCATAAACTTGGGACAAAATTCACGGGAATCTAATTTGTATTAAAAATTTCTTTTGATCGAGTCTTTATAATATATTTTTTTAATTATTATTAAAAAATAAATGCTCTATTTTGAATCTGAATAGAAAGAGTATTAAATACAATATGATAAATTGTTGTAAAATTAATTATTATATATATTTTATTTAATTGATAGAAGAAAATTAAATGGTTCACAAGAATAAATCCAAATAGGAGGAGACAAACAATGGTGAAATGTAAAAAGCAAGTTCACAAGAATCTAGGAAATTCCTGCTCTAAAATCAGCTTACAGATCACATGGAAAAGCAGAGATAACCTTAATGAAAAAGTAACACGTAGTACTCATAAAAAGTACCATACACAGCGCAATTACCAGCTACTGGGATGAATTGAACTTCCGGTTCGCGTGTTGAAATTTTCGAAGGCAAGCAGAAGGAAAGGTTAAAGAGGGTGGGTGGAACTTTGGACTGAAGGGAGGGCAAAAGGTAAAGCTAATTTCTGTCGGTCTGAAGACTTTTTTGTCTTTTCCGACTACAACTTGTTTCTCGAAATATTTTTCCCAGTTCAGAATTTATTGATATTATTTAACTTTTAATAACAAATATCTTTTTTTATTACTTTAAAATTCTAAAATAATCCCGTCCATCTATTGAGTTCATCTTATCCTATCATCATCTTTTGCCACAGTTAATTAGTAAGAAACAAATGTTTTTTTTTTTTTGTATATCTATATGATAATAGGTGCAACTCTCAAATTCAATATACATAGTTAATGTAACATTAATTTTTAAATTGATAAATTTTTTATTGTAAGAGATAAAATTTATCATCATAATACCTTATTAAATTTTTATGTCATAATTCCCTACAAAGACATCCAAATGAATGAAATAACGAATTCTCAACATCCTCTGAAATCTCCAAGTACATGGTGCCTCTGGAAACTCAGTTTACTTTTTATATATACAACTCATCTTCAATGAATAATAAATTCTTTTGGCATTGCCCTCATTTAATGAATAGCATGGATTAAGGTGAAGGGGAAAATAGTACTATTAGTAGGAGTATTTAATCATTAAGATCATATTTAAAAATATTCATAGACGTATAAAAATATATGACATAGTATGGGCTTGAGTGAGAATGACAACGGCTAGGTATGGAATTATTGTCTTTTGTTGGGCAGTTTAGAATTGAATTTTTATTTTAAATAAAATTTAACAATGACATTTTTGGGCCTATTAAATTTAATTTTAAATAATTAAAAATAAAAATCCAAACCTACTTCAAAGGCATATTTAAATTCATAAGTACTAATTAAGTTCATAAAATCTGAGGTACCCACGCACATATATGTGTGTACCTGCAAAAAATGTATGTGGTAGACAGACGAGACACAGCAACAAATACTATGGGGCATTCAATTCAATGAATGCCTAATACAGCTATAAATTTGATTAGAATTAATGTAATGTCAATCTCATTTCTTTAAGGAAATGTGATAGGATTAACTCATTACATACATTAATTAAAGAACAATCTCAACATGTTAATTAAAACTTTTATTTGATGGGATTCAACATTTATTTTTTATTTTTTGCCGGAGAATTGAAGGTAACGTGAGAACACCGGAAAGAGGAGAGGAGCACGTGATGTCGATGGACGGACTATTATTTATTCCGGCTAATTTTCGTCACTGCTTGAAGGCACTACTCAAACAGACAAGATGTGACTCAAAGCTGAATTTACCTGCAGATGCTTGTAGTCGTAGTTGGCTAAGAACAGTGGCCGAATTTGCCAAGAACGGGTGCAGAACCTATTTGCTGGTAGAACCCATAGTTTGCTCAGTTGTCATCCTAATCTATACAAGGTCAAATCCAGTGGGATGGATATATCATTGATTCATTTCTTTTGTCCGTTATCTTTCTCTCTCTATATATAAATAGTATATATTCAAATTAATCAGTTTTATTAAGGGGCGCTCTAATCGTTACCGTAACAGAATTCTTATTACAGTACTCATACAATCAATTAAGCGGAGCAAAAATTCTATTACGGTAACGGTTGGAGTGGAGCGCGCCCAACTGTTACCGTAATGAAATTCTTACTCCACTTTTCATTAAGTGTAACAGTTGAAGCGAGTATTAAGATGCGTTACATAACGCCATTTAACAAAACCGTCAAATTAATTACATTGTCATTATTAATTGTTCTCATTTCTCAATCCCACCAAAGCTGGGAAGTGGAAAGTCGTACTCTTCAGAATCTTTTTCCTTCGGGGTTCGTTCTTTAATTTCCTTTTTAAATTAGCGCTAGTACCTTTTTTCTTTAGTTGTATATTTTATTTTTTTAAAAAAAGTTTTGAATGATCCGAGTTTAGTTTTATGACAAAAAAAAAGTTAAATGTTTTTTTTCCCCCTTTAATTAAGGGTATTACTAAAAATGTATAATACTCCTGCTCCTCCTTTTTCTCTTTGCCTCTGCAACACATATTTTCTATTAGTGCACGTATTTTGACTTCGGACCAAACTTATCCCCCAATTATAACAATATGATGAAACCATCAACTCCTCGATAATGCTTTCAGGCGTTGTTGCCGAAAGGTTTGGTGCAGGACTTCCGTGATACAAAATCAGACCCACGAAAGAAACCATATTACGTGACTGTAAGAATCTATATATGGCCGGAATTAGGCTAAGAAAACTAACTCTTTTATCGATTAGGGTTAAAGGGCATGGTCTAAATGAATATCTTAAGATTTTTTTTTTTGAAGGGGGAGGGGGGGTGTTAGGGCTGAGCTAGCTCCAGCCTCCAGGGCTCACATAATTTTTATTTTATTTTTCAAAAAGACACATTTTTAAAAACATTTGACAATTCTTTTTTAATGATTTAGTTATTAAGATGTATAATTGATGGAGCTTAGAATCGATCTCCATATCGTCAATAGCTCTTGTAAAATAATCGGAAAGGATTAGATCTTCGAAGTGAGCTATCGTCCTAATGACAACTCCAATATACTTAAAGTCATTTCATGTTTAAAGAGAATTGAATAAATTCACTCGTGTAATCTCTCAATTGTTTGTATTGAATTATAATCCACCAATTTAGGTGGAGTAACCTTATTTGAATAGCTTTTAACATGAAAGTAGTCGTATTAGATCAATTGAGAAACAATATCTAGTCAATTATTCCTAAAATCAAGGAATTTCCATATTGATGGATGTCTTTCTATCCATGACCTTTGAACTGTCTTCGCAACCTCCTGGAGACTTTGAGGGATCTCAACCAACCTTCCTGAAGGTCGTGTTGAGTGGTTTAAGGTTTATTGTGTGTGTAAGAAGCTATGGTCATCAAGTCGTGGCCTGAAAAGTATATAAAATGAGTCAGAGCACTGTGGGTCGAAAGTCTCAGTCCAGAGAGACCTCCCTCCGCTCATCATCCATTGACCAAGGTGGTCGCTGAACTTCCTTTAGTAATATTGAGTCGGGTTCTCAATATTCAGGTTGATATTCAAGGTTATTTGAATGAGGTAGTTTGGATCATGCCCGCTTTATCTATTAATAATATTTATTTTTTATAATAAAATTTGTATTATAAAAATAATGAGCTTAAAAATAAGAATTAAAATATAATAAAAGTATTACCTTCAGCCCATAAAGATAGTCAATATTTATTTTTTTGTTTGTTCCAAATTATAGTTTAGTTTTTCTTAAGAAAGATAGTTATGAGTTAAAAGACTAAATTATACTTATTAATTATTTTTTGATTTCTACTACTTTCAATTTTAATATACTTCATTAATGTTTCTATAAATTGAATACAGAGTATAAAAATAAAATTATCCTTAAAATGGAGGAAATTTAAGCTAATCAAAATGGAATTATGCAATACATTCAAAGTTCAAACTAATCAAATGAAACTATACAATATATTCATATTGTTTACATCCTCAATGCTGTACCCTAGGGGAGCTTCATAGAACAAGGATTTACACTTCTTTTTCCCACCTCTAGACTCCATCAGATCATTCAATCTTGAATTTGTTGATACAAATCTACTACCTGTTGAAAAGCCTAAAACAAAACGATGTCAGAAAATCAAAGAACAGACTTTCCTATTTGACAAAAGAGAGGAAATAATAGATTGGGGCTCCCAAAGAACCAATTTTATTTATAAGAGAATAGCTAGTGTAGGTGAACAAAATTCATAAATAATCGGTTTTAAGAATCAAAGAACCAATTCGCTTGCCACAGGCACAGGCTAAAAAGAATCGGTTTTAAGAATAATATCAGAAACCTTCCCTTCGCATTCGTCCCTAAAATCAATTTATAAAAGCTTTCTTAAAAGCAACAATTTCGTGTATGACAAAACCAAAACGAGTAAATTTTCCATTTACCTGTAGGTATAGATATATCAGAGATAGATCCACATAAAAGGGATGAAGAGATAATACCAGCAGCATTTCAAGAAACTGAACGGAATCAAGAGTATGCCATTGTTAGCCTCCAAGATTATTCGAAGAGTGTACAAATGGAATTGGTGGTATAAGTCTATGTAATAAAATTTGAAACTCCATACTACAACTAATTCTAAATCAACAACATACTCAAAAGTCATGGATTTCCATCAATTTGAGACATAAGGATTGCAAGGATCCATCAAAACTCACATATTTTATCATCTTTTAGACTAAATTAGATATTGAAGTGTTCATTGTATAAACAACTAATACATTGTTAATCTAGGTGGGGAGTGGGTTTTCCCAGAAAGAAGCTCTTGAAAACATTTCACCTTCAATTGATGTGAAAATATGAGGTGATGGTCTATCTAGTATCATAATAGATATCAAAAGTATGAATATACTTACTGGATAGGAACAAGTTATGTCAGAACCATAAAGATGATATTCAGCTCCCATGTCTAGTATAGCCATATCCCCATCTTCCAAAGTTTGTAATAATAAGATAATCAAATCATATTTTGTTTAAAGTGCTTGTTCCACTCACAGAACATGCTTGACAATACCATGTATGTTATTTTTCTCAGGATATGAAAACCATGTCCTAAGAGATTGCAACATCAAAATTTTAGCACAATATTTCAGATTAATAAGTTAACTTAGTCATCATGTAACTTCTGTTCACATGGTTATATACAAACCCCACGTTCAATTGGAAAGCTCTTCTGTTCATTACTTCATGCTAGCTTTGCCCATAGAGACGTGTCAACTCAAACAGAAATGCAGCTACACGAAGAAAAACAGAGAAATAATCTCTTCAGGCTCAGAAATCCAAAATTGACAGGGAAAACAAAACTGAATCCATGTAATTTCAAATTTACAGAAATTAAATATTTTCATAAGATCTCAAATCAAACTGTTCAACCTCTAAATTCATATCTATCTTCTTAGATCTAAAAATAGCCTCATACTGAATAACCTGAGTAGAGGGTAACTCTGATAACACATGTTGGATCAATCATAATAATAATAAAAAATGCAAAATGTGTACCTCTGCTACTACAAAATTGATGATGGATTGGGTTTCGATGGTGGCGGCGAGATGATGGGTTTTGTTTCGATGGTGACGACGACAAGATGATGGGTTGGGGTAGCTAAAGATAGATTTAAGGTTGGGTGGAGATTGGAGAAGCAGTCGGCAGACAAAAGGAAGGAAGAAGAAAAGGAGAGGGTTTTTTTCAGGAAGGAAGGAAGAAGAAGATGAGGGTTTCTCTAAGAATCTCTATCACTAAACTTAGGATGCATCACTAGGAAGGAGGGAACAAAGAGAAGAAGAGAGGTTCTTTTGGGAGAGAAAGAAGGGAAGGTAACCAAAAGATATTTAGGGTAAAATAAAATGTCAATAAAATATATTTAAATAAAAATTTATATAATAAATATATTATTTTATATAGTATATAAATAAATTATTATTATATTATATTAAAAGCTCTTTAAGGCTCGCGAGCCTAAATGAACAAATATATGTAGGTTCGACTCGACTCCTTAAATAAGAGAGTTGAGCTCGAGCCGAACCTGAACCCGTTTAAGGTGAGCCGAATATGAGCCTTCACCGAGTTGAGTCCGAACCGTTCTCGAATAGTCTCGTCTCATTTACACCCCTAGTTTTAACCCATGATTTATTATTGATTCTTTAAATTAATTTATAAATTATATTGTATGTAAATTTTGTGTTTTGAATTTGTTGAATATTTATTAACATTTATTAAAAAGTAATATTATTATAATCTTTTTTTTTTATCAAATATAATAACGTTGCTATCATGCAATATTCCTTGATTAGGAAATCTCAAACTTTAGAATCATAAAAACAAAAAAGAAAATATTAAAAATATATTTTTGAAAAAAATCATTCAAATAATGATGATCTTTGTAAATCTTTATATTTTGAAAGATCTTGGGACTCTCTCGTTATTTTTTCTTTTTCTGAAATATTTTTAAGTTTATCTAGTTAGAGAAATAATCGATTTGGATATAATTAAACTTTGTCATCAAAATTCAGAGAATAACACTTGCCAACCTTTTGTGCTATAGGCTCTTCTTTTATATATTAACTAGTATAATCCCTGAGTGATGCATGTGAAGGTGAGAAAAGTAATTCAATGATTTACTCGTTATCCTTCCAAATTAATGTATTTTTTAAATAAAAATTCAAAAAAATAAAAAACGTGTTATTTTTTTAATTTTTTTGTATTAATAATAATTACTTTTTCAAAAATAAAATATTTTTTAGATTACTTCAAATAATTAAGTTCATATTAGCAAATACAATTTTAAATTTCATTATGAATTATTATGATATTAATAACTTATAATGTATGTAAATTCTTTTATTTTGGTTATATTTCACAATATTAATTATTAATATTAAATAAGTTGAATGAATTTTTTATTCTTATAAAACAAATATTACATTAAAAATATTATGATCATTTTATTTTATAAATAATATATTAAGAATACAAAGATTTATATTTATTAACTAATTAATATTAAATATTGATTTAATTAAAACTGTTATTATCCTCTTTTTTTTTTTGTAAACAATTCTAAAATATGAAAAATCTTTTTAGAAAAATGATCTTTGATTTATCCTTAGATATATAATAATTTAAAACCAAAACTTAACTGCAAAAAGAAAAAAGAAAACTCAACATGTCATTAATAATATTTTTGAATTATCAACAATACATTTTTTTAATTATATTATTAAAAAATTTAATTAAAAAACGTAAATTAATATCGTTAGAAGTAATATGCAGGAAGTCATTAATTATAGTGAATAAAGTGTAAAATAATAAAAATAAAAAATGTAATTAAGATAGGCAAATTAATGTGTTCTCACCACCGGTTCAAGTTAACATCTTTTCTAAAATTAAAAAAAAAAAGAAATACTTATGTGTAATTTTTAATTATTTTTTAAAATAATTCAATTAATTATTTTCATAATAGTTAAGACAATTCTTTTTTAATTTCATATGATGGTTTATTATAAATATTTTCCAATTATATTTTCTATTAGGTCTATTTTTAGTATTGTTATATTTTAAAATTTTATTTAATAATATGTTATCTTAAATAACTTGAATGAAGTTTTTTTCCAGAGAAAATTTAAATTGTATTGAAATGATTTTTTTTTTCTGTAAGAAATATTATTATCACATTGAATTGCCCTCAGTGTATAACAAAAAAAAAAAATGTTACTAAAAAACTAATTCAATGTATGATCCATCACTAGCCAAATTATCATAATTTTTAAAATTTAGATTATATATAAATATAAATAAATAAATAAATATATATATATATATATATTTATATTATAATCAATGAATTCTCAAGATTTAGTTTTGCTATTATAAGAAATTATTTTTTCTAAATTTTCTATTTATCCATATTACTTATAAAAAGATAGACAATTATTTTTTTAATCTAAACCCCTAAATAATGAATTCATAACTGTTATTAAGTACAATTTTGACTATTAATTTATTATTGATTTTAAAATTAATTTATAAATTAAACTGAAGGTTAATTCTATATTTTTTAATAATATTTAATAATTGTCCCAACAGTTTCCCATCATCAATAACCCTCGGCCAATCGTCACTCGACAGCATAGTCCTTTCCTACCCCAAGCCAGTAG
>JAOXNR010053072.1:0-14981 GCA_028571225.1 Parsonsia alboflavescens
CTCAAGATATTATACTTGTATATGAAATACAAGTCTTGTTCATAGCCTCATTGAGTAATGTCCTTGGATATCCATCAAAAACTAAATCAGCCCACGCTTTATGTGAAGCCTCTAGGTTCTCCTCCGTACTTACAGCCATGTAGACCTCCTCCAACGAAGTCACCAAATTTTCTAACATTGTTACATTGGATTGCACATTGCTGAAAGTATCTCTGTTCCAAGCAGCAAGAACTCCTTTTAATCTGCTCATTTTCTCAACCAATCTACGTATTCCATCTCACTCAACAGGTTGCTGCTAAGAAGACTCAACTATCCCACGGAAATCTTTAGTCTTATCCACATATTTTGAAAGTGAAAAGACCTCGGGCCATGGCTGCCAAGCGTAGTAATTGAGACAAGTTGGGGGCTGTGATCCGAGGGAATTCTTGGCAAATGTTCCAGGGATGTGCTATGATAAGAATTTTGCCAAACCACGTTAACCATTACTCTGTCTAAACACCTCCGTAGAGGAGGGAATGTGTGCCTATGCCAAGTGTAATTTTTGCCAACAAATGGCAAGTCAAAAGGCCACAATGATCCATGCAATCATTGAACTCCCTAACTGGACGTATTGCTGGCAGGGATCCCAAACTTTCTTCCATGGAGGGAACCACATTAAAGTCCCCCCCCCCCCCCCGGTCAGCCATGGCACAGTAGCATCTAAGAGGGCTGCCATCTCCAACCACAAGGATCTCCAAGCTATGTAATCACAAGCAGCAAAAACAAAATACATTTGTCATGCTCCATTCAAACCCATATAATTCTCCACAGAGCAAGAAAGTATTTGCTGTGAATCATGTGTAATGTCTAACCGCAAATCCGAGTTCCAAAATAGCCAAATTTTCCCATTTGGGTTCTAATGGAAAAATTGCATATTAAGTTTAAAAGCATAGGATGCAATCCTCGAACAACTAATCATAGGTTCCAAAATAACTACTAACTGAGGCTTATGCACAAGAATATGGTGTTTTAATTTCTCCAAAGAGGTAGAGTTCCCGATACCTCGAATATTTTATAAGAGAAGCTTATTCATATTGACAGGGCGGAGGAAGACCTACATCGTGACCGTTGTCTAGTAACCACGTTCGAAGGGGGAATGCCTCTCTTCTTTTTGGTATCACTTGGGACACGAAGTTGTCTCTGGCAGCTCGACTATCACATTAATGCCCTCAATATCTATTGCACACTCCATGTTCCTATCCTGCTGAAGGGGATTAACCGAATCCTGATTTGTGACAAAATCGCTGGATGAATTTGAAGTATCAACTTGTAAACAAACAGGACTTGCCCCTATTTGCTCTCCTACTACCATTTGACCTGCAGAATCTGCAGTAGCATGAATGCTGATACTTATTCCCTTTTGCGGAGTGCCCTTACTTGAGCTTGGATTTGCAGCAATTATCTGCGTTGGCGGCTGAGAACTTGATTGACCATCTGAATGTGTGATGGGCTCTTGTATTGTATTACCTCCTAAATTACCTCCTGTGCGATCAGATTCTAGTAAAATTGGCTATTTTCCCAAAGATTTCTAGTGTCGAATCCATCGTGTTTACTGCCTTAAGCTTCTAAATTTATGTTGTTTTCTCTTTCTGTTGCTACAGAATTGGGTTTGTTTTGGCTGCTTTGGCTTCAATTCTGGATTTTCTATGTGACAACGTTCCTCGAAATGCCTGATCTTCTTACAGTAGGCACAATATTTCAGTGTATGCTCATATTTTATCAACTGCAAGAAACCCGAATCCTCCTAATCAATCCAAATTTTGTTTGGCGGCGAACGGAGCAGGTCTAATTCAACACAAACCCTAGCTGTGCTAGGTCTCGACACATTGACAGTGGGGGTATCAACCTTCAGTGGTTTTCCAATAATTCATGCAAATGAGTGCAATATTTTTCTTGAAAAAATGGATTGGAAGATCAGGAAAGGAGATCCAAGCTAGGATCGTTGATGGTTCTTCCTTCACATGAAATTGAGGAGTCCACTTAAGAATTCTCATCGGGACTTTATTCGGCATCCAGATGCTTTTTAGCCAAAGTCGACAATAATCTTCCTCGTGTGGCACTCTGATCAGAATATGACGTGCGTTTATCAAAACAATTCAGCAATCTCCCTTGAGTCCGATAGTTTGAATAGATTTCCTTACTATATCAAGTGCTAGCTTCCCATACGAAAATATCCCAAGCAACGCTAACTTGAATGGCTTGGCCAATTTTGCAATCTCAGATTTGGTGAAAAAGAATGCGGGTTCCCCCTTGAATGTTTGTGGCGGCTTCATCGGAATAGCAGCAACAACAGGAGCTCCGGCAGTCTGGGGTTTGAAAAGGGAACAGAAGGAGCCTCTTCCCCATGGAGAAGGAGTTGGTGGCACAACATCTGGATTCTGCACAGCTGCCATTGCCTTGCGGTAGAAGTTTAGAGTGAGTAGCAGACTAGAGAGAAAGGTTAATAAAACAATAGTCATTGCCTTTGGTTATATAGTTACATTTACATTTAGATCATTATTACATAATTATATCATTACGGTTTTTATACCATAACTATTTGAATTTCTTGTTTTATAAATTGAGAAAATCATGATATTAGTTAACATCTTTGGGGAAAACTTTCTCTCTCTAGCCAAAATTCTTGCGCCTCTCTCTAGAATCCCTCTTTGACCTAACTTCTTCCACAAGAAAGATGGCAGTTGCCTCATTGCCAGCAACATGTGATCCTTTGGCGGTGGCTTCCTCTCTCTGGGGTAAAGGATCCTTCTCCCCTTTTTTCGAAGCCTAGTCTAGCATCAACACAACACCAGCAATATCATTGAAATTGCCCCAAACATTCAAGGTAGAACTGGCTAACTTCTTCTCCAAGGAGGAGGTCGAAAAATTCTCAGTGCCCTTCAAGTTGTCACTAATACAAAAATTCTCTTACGAAAAACCTTCACTCGACACAGTCAGTAAATCGATTCAAACCATCAAGCTTAAGGGAGACTGCACAATTGGACTAATTGATGCAAGACCCGTATTAATTCGAGTAACGCAGGAGGAAGATTACTGTCGTCGGGATGCTCAATGGTGTTCCGATGTGAGTTCTTAAATGGACACAGCAATTTCATGTGAAGGAGGAGCCATCAGCTATTTTGGCATGAATTTCCTTCCCCGATCTTCCCATCCATTTTTTTCAGGAATTAAATTTTGCACTCATTTGCTTTGATTATCAAAACAGACATTAAAGGTTGATGTTCCCGCAGCCAACATGTCGAGACCAAGCATAGCATAGATGTGCGTCGAGTTGGATTTGTTGTGCACAGTCCCGAACAGGATTTGGATAAATCAAGAGGATTCAAGCTTTTGGAAACTGATCAAGTACGAATATACCTACAATATTGTTCTTACTGTAGGAAAATCGGGCATTCTCAAGAGCGTTGAAACGTGAAAAACCAGAATTGAAGACTGCAAAACCGTTTTTCCAAACCAGATACTACACGAATTGTTCAACAGAATCCAAAGGCGAAGAATTCGCAGGTCTAGAAAATTAGACTGATACCATGGAGCCGATCTGGAAACAAGCTCTGAAAAAGTATTGGAAGAGGGTGTGGGAATTGTAGAAAATTCAAGCCAAGAAACCAACTTACAGGCAAGGACCAGGGAAGAGGAACAGCTAGCAATTCTAGCTCACAACAGCAACCCTAACCCAAGCAAGACAGCATAACCAATAGAGGATAGCGAAGAAATAGAGAAAAATGCAGAGTGGGTTTCAAGGGATCAAGCAAATCAACCGGTGGAAACATTAGCTCTAGGAGCTTTGGTAGATGTCGTAGCTTCTATATGGTTGCAAAGTACTGCTCAATCTGGTACGTCTGGAGATTCTGCCACCGATAAAGATGCAGTTAATCCAATTCGGGGGTACCTGCATGTGGATTTACCAGAGATGAGTGATGTTCCGTTTGCCAATCCAAATGTTGTTAAGAAGAAGAGAGAAATCCCCCTTCAAATGTAGTAACAAGATAACAATCTCGACGTAGCTCATCCTCCAATCAATCAATATGAAGAAACTACTAATCTGGAATATAAGAGGTATAGGCAATTCAACCTCTTTGGACATATTGAAAAATCATATTTTAGTCCATAAGCCACAGATGGTAGCTATTTTAGAGCCTATGGTTAATTCTTCAAGTATTTCTAATTATGCATTTAAGCTCAAAGTGCCCCATTATTACTATAATTCAAATGGGAAGATTTGGTTTTTCTTGTGTTCTGACTTGTTGGAAAATGTTATGAGGGATTCAAATCAAATGCTGTCTTGTTCAGGGGAAAAGTACATGGGTTTGGAGGAAGTATGTACGATGTCTTTGGATTATGTAGCTTGAGTTTGCATTGGTCTTCAGTTGTTGTGAATGGAGATGGCAGAGGATTTAGGATTGGTCACAGGCCCAAGGTTGATGGGGCGGGGGGGGGGGGGGGGGGGGGGCTCTAATGTGGTTCGGAATCTGGATGAAAGTTTATAGTGTCCAACAGCACTATGCCCAATCAGGGAATTCAATAACAGTGTAGAGCATTGTGGCTTCTTCGATTTACCGTTTGTTGGCAGCAATTATACGTGGTACAGATGTACTTATCCTCCTCTTTGGAGAAGGTTAGACAGAGATGTGGTGAATGAGAGTTGGCATAACACATTTCACAGTACTTCAACGGAGCATTTACCATGGGTTCCCTCAGATCATAGCCCCCTACCCATATCAACTAACGTGGTAGGAGTTCAAGGGCTGAGGGTTTTTCGATTCCGAAGTACATGGCTAAGACACAAGGATTTTTGAGGGGTTGTAGAATCTTCCTGGCAGTAGCATATTGAAGGAGATGGAATGCTTTGGCTGGTTGGAATATTATGCAGGTTAAAGTAAGCTCTCAAGGTATGGAATGAGGACACAATATGCAGACAAATGTGCAGTGGGCTGAGAGCTTGGTAACAACCTTGGAAAAGCTATACATGGCTAAAGTCACGGAGGAAAATCGAGAGAATCTTCATAGGGCGCAGGTTGATCTGGTATTTCTTTTAAAGAATCAAGAGGTTTTTGGAAGCAAAAATCCAAAGTCATATGGCTAAACGAAGGAGAAGGAAACACCTCTTACTTCTCAAGTTATTGGCATACATGGAAGGCAGCATTACAGGTTCAGAAAATTAAAGATAAGGAGGGGAATTGGCTGACAAAGTCAAGACATTGAACGGGAGGTAGTGGCATTCTATTTGGGTTTGTTATCAAAGGACACGGGTTGTCAGCTTGGTCCTAGAAGTTTCACTGCAACAATACTGACAGAAATTGACTTGGAGAAGAACAGGGAGCTCTCGACTAGGCCAAAACTCGAGGAAGTGCAGGCCGCAGTGTTTGGCTTGGACAGTGAAAGCGCCTCTGGTGTGGATGGCTTTCTAGGCAAATTCTTTATAGCATTTTGGGAGGTGATATAGCTGGATATGCTGCAGGCAGTGAAAGATTTTTGGTCAGGGGTGCGAATACCTTAACAATTCACCTAAACTCAGATTGTCCTAATCCCAAAGGTAGATAATCCAACTACTTTTGCAAACTTCAGGCCTATTAGTCTTTGCAATTTTTCATCCTAGGTAATTGGGAAGGTAATTTCTCTTCGACTAGCTAAGTTACTTCCCAATTTGATTTTTTCTAATCAAGGGGGTTTTGTGAAGGGAAGGAACATATTTGATAATATCCTTCTAGCTTCCGAGTTAGTTCATTAATGGAATAAGAAGTGTGTTTGGGGGAGGGGGGGGGGATATGATCTCGAAATTACACACGTTTAAGGCTTTCGATAGAGTGAATGGTCTTTGCTGTTGGAGGTGTTAATGAAGTTTGGATTTGGTAGTTATTTTTTGAATCTCATATACAATTGCTTGGCTTTCAATAAGTTCTCTATCACCATTAATGGGGAGTTGTGTTGAGTTTTTCCCTCAACAAGAGGAGTTCGTCAAAGGGATCCTTTATCTCCTACTTTATTCATATTGGCTACGGAGGTGCTATCAAGGGGACTAAATAAACTCTTGTATGATGTAGAAATTGGTGATTATATTACAAAGCGTATTAGTCTTCCTATTTCACATTTGAGTTTTGCAGATGATATAATAATCTTCACAAGGGGGTTGAAAAGAGGGCTTAAGAGGTTGATAGAGTTTCTAGAATTTTCTTAGGACTGTTTAAGTTAGAAGGTTAACTTCCACAAGAGTTTCATGTACCTATCTTCCCACATTACTCAACAGAGGCGAATAATGATGAAGGCAATCACAGGATGTGTCATAGAATGATTGCCGATGGTTTACTTAGGCTATCCTATATTTCCAGGAAGATCCAAGATTTCATATTATAGGCCTCTTATCGGTAAGGTTAAGGCTCACATAAATGGTTGGCAAAGGAAGTATTTGTCTCTAGGTGGAAGATTGATCTTGATCAAGAACGTGTTTTTCGCCATGTCAATCTATTTGTTAGCTGTCACAAACCCTCCACAATAGGAATCCGGGAGCTGGAGCTTCAGTTTGCTTATTTTTTCTAGGGTCATTTGGAATTTGGCAACAATAGACACTAGTGTACATGGAATAATATCACTCGGCCACATGACAAAGGAGGATTGGAGGTTTGTTCGCTCAACAGGGTAGTCACAACATATGGATTTAAATTGTGGTGGAAGTTTCGGTCATCTGATTCTCTATGGGTTCGTTACTTAAAGATGAAGTATAGATTCCAGCCAGGAGTAGCTCTTGTTGAAGGAGGTTCGTGGGTTTAGAAACGATTGCAACAGTCAGAGAATTGGGCAATACAGTTCATCTCTCTTGACAGCAGTCAAGGCGCTGAAGTTTATAAGTAGAATCTATATTCAACGTTTCAGATTGCATTTCAGCCTTGGAGGAGGAAGAGCTGAGTGATTACACAATAGAAAATTTCTTGCACTCAAAGATACCAATATCATGGTCCATCTTCATGTGGAAGCTGAGTAATAGCGTCTTGGTGACCGATGATGTTAGAGCTCCGTTAGGATTCCAGCTGGCCTCGAGATGTCACTATGAACAATTTGGAGAAACAATAGCGCATCTCTTTGGTAGCTGTACAGTTTGGATGCACTATAGCATGGTATTTGGAGTAGATAGGCAACCATTAGTGCAGGTGGAAATGCTTCAAAACTGGAAGTTACAGACAAGAAGGTTCAGGTTGCTAGCAAAACTTCTTCCGTTGCTCATTTGTTATGAAATTTGGATGGCTGGGTGTGCTTCTTTTCATTTCGAAGCGATCAGCAGCAGTAGGAAGGTCATAAAAAAGATTAACTGGTAGGTATATCACATCAAAAAGGCATATCCTTTGCCCCTTTTTAGATAGTTTATTTCATAAGCTTCTACCTTAAGTATGTTTAGAAGGTGGTCTCTACCAACTCATTAGTGTTGTAAGGCATTTTATGCAATTCTATTCTTTCAATTTTAATAAACAGTAGGGGTCTGCCTAACCCCCATTGTTAGACAATTTATTTTAAAAAAAATAAATAAATTGAGATAATTATTAAATAAATAAACCTTTAATTTGATAAACTATTTAATATTTTTATTTAATCTTGAACTCATTAGAAGACATGTTAAAAGAGAATATAAACTAAAAAAGTATTATAATTACATTATGCAAACTATTCATCTAATTTTTAATTATTTCATAACCTTTTAAAATTCACGGATATTAAAATATGCTTTTTCCTAATTTATTAAAACACAAATGTATTGGGAATTTTATTTATGTGATCAACATTATATTATTCAAAACCATTTTAAATTCCTTCTTCTTTTTTTCTTTTCAGGTCTTAATCTCTTGCTGCTATATATAGGAAGACTTGTTTTGTATGCCTCCGTGTTCTATACTGCCTTCGTTGCATTAACAACTGATCAGACCATAACGCAAAGTTGGTTAATGCCCCAAAGAGGCCGAACTTCAGGAAATTCATGGCCACAGACTCCATGAGGTCCTTGTGCTGTATCGGCAATTATCCTTCATTCAGTAGCCCGTGTGCTTTGGCAGTACCAGTAGGAAACTTGGGACTTGGAAGAAAATTTTGTTAAAATGTTGCAGTTCATCCTAACAAATATCGAAAGAGTAAAATAAGATATACAAAAAAATTAGGGCTTTTTAAGGGGGTATGAAGTATAGCAGTTCACACTAAAAAAAATCGCAAGAGTAAAATTTAAAATAGGGTTAAAAAAATATCGCAAGAGTGAAATTAAAAATAGGGTCAGCATATTTATATAGGAATATTTGGTTTGTCATTAAAAGTAAGACATTTATGTCGTTAATAATTTATGGTTCATTACATTTAGCTACAGCATATTTCTCATAACCAATTTTTTTCTTAATTTTACAGTATTAATTATTATAAGTAGTTATATATTTGCTTCGTTTTAAAATAGATTGGGCTCCAAATCTCCTATTACACATTTGTGACTCTCTATTACACCAATAAAAGATCAAATATTTCTAGAGTTTATCTTTTTAGAATTTGGTATAATAAAATATCAAATTCCCCTAAAGTAATCTTTTTAAAGTTTAGTATATAATGTAATATATTAAAAAATAACAATGAAAGACTTTACATAAGAAGACAATTATGACTTTTTTTTTTCTCAAATAAAACCGTCCAAAGACGGGGGATAGGCAGATCCCTACTTGTTTATTAAAAGAAAAGAAAAGAGGCGTTAAAGCCTTACAAAGCGAAAGAATGGTGGAAATCACCTTCAAACCTATCTAACGAAGAATCCTATGAAATAAACAATGTAAAATGGGCAACTTATATGCCTTGTTGATGTGATATAGCTGCCAATTAATTTTGTTCATGACCTTCCTGCTATTGCTGATTTCGTCAAAATAAAATGAAGCACACTCCAAGCCACCCAAATTTGATGACAAATGCGTAACGGAATGAGTTTCACCAACAACCCCAATCTCCGTGATTGATTACTCCAGTTTTGAAGCCTATGCTCCAGCTCTATTGAGCGTTCATCCATGCCAAAGGCCAGACAGTAATAAGTCAAAACAGCCACTGCAATCCGACAACCTCCAAAGAGATGCCTTATCGTTTCTCCAAACTCCTCACAGTGACATCGGGAGGTCAGCTGGAAGCCTAGTCGAGATCTTATATCATCCGTTGCCCAGAAATTATTGCTCAACGCCACATGAAGATGGACCATGAGAGTGGTGTCTTGGCTAAACTCATTCCGTTGCTCATTTGTAACGAACTTTGATTGGCTCGGTCTTCCTTGTTTTATTCGGATGAAACCAGCAATAGTAGAAAGATCATGAACAAAATTAATTGGCAGCTATATCACATCAACAAAGCATATGCTTTGCCTATCTTAGATAGTTTATTTCATAGAATTCATTTTTAGTTTGTTTGAAGGTGTTCTCACCATCCAATTGCTTTGTAAGGCTCTCATACCCCTATTTTATTTCTTTAATAAACAGGTAGGGGTCCGCCAAACCCCCCGTCTTTAGGCGGTTAAAAATATATAAATATATATTAATTCTCCTCAAGCAGATTTCTTTAATTTCTCCTTTTTCCTCTTCTCATTTCTTTGTTGCTAGATAGATTTCTTTTGGGTGTATTTTTCTATTTTCGACCATTAGGAAAGGACTCCCTTAAGAGAGATTAATAGCACTAGTTTTCGTAGCTTTATTAATGATAAGGTTTTGTAGTAATAATGAGTTGTGTTTGAAATATGAAGGGTTTAGTAATTTCATTAAAAATGGGAAAATTTAAAATTTTATTGTCCAAATAAAATCTAAAGTTTCTAAAAGCTTATGTTTTACTTTCTAAAAATTGAGCAAATATAACTAGAAAAATGAATCATTGTCGAAATAGGCCCAATTATGTTCTTATTCCTGATCAGATTTCGAGACTAGTAAAAATTAATTAACAACAGTTAGAAAAAATGTTAAATTTTCAATTTACTAAAGTAAATATATCTTTAATTTTTTTAATTTAAAATTTTACATCTCACAGAGAGATTTACGTTCTACTCACATGAAAGAAGAATACATGGAGAGATCTCTTACATTACCATACAAAATGTCTCTTATACTATGATAGATTTCACACTTAAACCTTTCAGGATAGAAGTAAAAGTTAACAACAATCATAAAAAGGTCCGAAAAGAAAACGTAGCAGTATATAAAATTTATATAATCCACCATCCTGTTTGTGTAATTTTTTTATTTATTAATGTACGTGCAATAAATCTATTTATTATTACTATTTCTATATATATAACTTCTATAATTGTGTAGTTTTTTCTTTCTAAATTTATATAATCCACCATTCTTTTACACCTGTCTTCCTCTATCGCTCCCTATGATACGCTTTTCCTTCTCTTGAGAATCAATTGTGGCATCCCATTTACACTTATCATGTGTCAATCGCAAGACTTCTCGATTCAAGTATTACTTCTTACTACTTAGCCAGCAAAACTTGACATCTCGTATATCTATCTAAAGTTAACCACATATAAATATTCTTAATTCAAAAGAATTCTGACTTTTATTATATTCTAAACAAATGAGTGTATAGTTCGAATTTCAATCATTTCCAAACATCACCGAACCACGCGTTAGCGGGATTGACCAGCTATATTACTTTTGGCCTCAATTATTAAAGCAATGCAGGAAATTAAGCGACTATCAATTTCTAAGCACGCATAGACCGAGCAAGAAAAACATGGGCAAGTCTTCATAAATATCTGCAATATGGTTAACTTTGTCTAACCCATTTTGGGTTTGCTTAACCACAGGCGGGAGAGATCCATGTATATATATATGCTTTGCTATAAATATGGACTGAAATCTCGATATTAATTGCACTATATATGCTCTTGGTATCAAGTGATCTCGAACGTCATGTCCAACAAAGGAGTGCTGGTTATAATTTTTCTTCTATTTCTCTTCATAATTTCAGCTCAGTATATCCATCCTGCGTTATCAGCAAGAGTCTTCCTATCGGAAAGTGAGTTCATCAACACATTTAAAATATTTATCAGGGCAGTTAATCTTTCGATTCTTTAATTGTATACTCTGTAATTAATATATGCATGTGTTTCTTTTCTGGGTGCTGCAGATCCGGATTATGGACCTATCACTCAAATTGGTCCGGGATGTAGATGTTGTCCTTCCTTTTGTTGTCCACCGTCTTGTTGTTGTTGACATATATATATACGGATTTGCTAAGACCCGCTCCGGAGCTCACCTTAATGCACGGTCCAACAGTTATCGTAACGGAATTTTTGCTCCGCTTGGTTGACTGCATGAGCACTGTAGAAAGAATTCCACTACGGTAACGGTTGAACCGCGTATTAAGGAACACTCCGAAACGCGTCTTAGTATATATATATATATATATATATATATATATTTATATATACTAAAGATCTCGTAGATATTGATTTTCTTATGCATGATATTGTGGAATTGATCGGAAAGAGTTTATCAGTTGGATATTGTTTGAGAGATTGTTAAGTCTGTGATGATGCAGATTATTAATCTTGCAAAAGGTTTTATGCGATAGTTTGTAAACCATATATGTATCAGGTTATATAAGTAAATTAATATATTTATTTATTTATTTAATCCCTCTACTGTCGGACTACGTACCTTCGTGTATGATTTTAATTCCATGGGAAAGAGAGATATAGAGAATTAAGGTTTAGGCCTTCAGGAGTTAAAATACACTGGTTTCGTTCTTTAACTCCTCAGTGAATTTGCAAGGGGATGATTGACTTAACACTTAACTGGAACTTTCTCTCTATAGCCGAAATCCTCTCCCCTCCAGAATCTTTCCTTTTCCCTAGCTTCTTCCGCAAGGAAGATGGCGGCTGTCACACTGCCACCAGCAGAAAACCCCCCAGTGGCCACATCACCATGGGGAAAGGGCTCATTCTCGTCTCTCTTCAAGGCTCAGACCAGCGGCGCTACCCCAGCAATACCGTTGAAGCCACCAACCAACATTCAATTGGGAACCGGCATTCTTCTTCTTTAAGGAGGAGATCGAAAATTTATCAAAACCTTTCAAGTCGACGCTGATAGGGAAATTCCCATATGGGAAACCTTCTCTCAACATAGTCTGGAAATCAATTCAAACTATTGGCCTTAAGGGAGATTGCAAAATTGGTCTCATTGATGCACGACACATCCTAATACGAGTATCGCACGAGGAAGATTACTGCCAACTATGGCTGAAGGGAGTCAAGATGCTTAATGATGTTCCGATGCAAGTCCTAAAATGGGTGCCACAATTTCATGTGAAGGAGGAGCCTTAAGGAGAGATAAATTCAAATTCTAAAATCACAGCCAGATATCATTGGTTTAAGGAGATGATATAAGGAGTTGGGCTAAACTACACTGGTTTTCGTTCTTTAACTCCTTAGTGAATTTGCAAGGGGATTAATCACTTGTTTGGTTCTTGCAAGATAGCAATGGAAATTTGGTCCCATTATTTTCGAGTGTTTGATATCACTGGTGTGCATCTCTCTCAACACTCTCTGAATGAATGTCTTCACAGTTGGAGCTCCCAAGAGAAGAGATTGGGCATTCTCTCTAAAATTATCCCTCTCTTGATATGTCATGAGATTTGGTCTACACGGTGTGCTTTTGTCTATGCTGAGGAGTCGAGTAGTAGTGGCGACATCATACGTAAGATTAATTGGCAGTTACTTCATATTCAGAAAGCTTATAATTTTCTCATTTTTTTTTACTTTCGTATATAGTTTATGCTATGTAAGTGGATTAATCTCCACTCGTGAAGGAGTACGGTTCTTCATGTCCCATCCTTTTCTAATTCCTTATTAATAAATAGGTAGGATCTGCCAAATTCCGTCTCTATAGATCCATCAATTAAAAGAATAAAATTTTGCAAGGGGATGATGTGATGAGCGGGTTTGGCCCAGATTATTGGCACCATGCATGTCAGTTACTCGAAATTTTCAATTAAAACATTATAGACTGAACTTGGAAAAAAAAAGAATGATAATTGTACATACTACTTATATTCGAACACTTTTGGGGTTTCTCTAGGCCAGATTTGTAATGGGTCGAGACCCCACAATATCCTCGTTTATCCTTTTGAACAATAAAATAGAATAAAAAATTAAAAAATAGGTTATGGTAAACATGAGATCATTCGTGTATAATTTACCTAGGTGTTCACATGCTGACTGATTCAAGAACTAAACAGATTCATGCGTTTGAAAATATTTGTTTAGGAAGCTATTCCGTGCCCTTGGTGTTTGTATTTACGTGCTTAATTTAATTTCCGGTATCTATTAATCACGCGTCTTTGCATTTGGATTTTCTTTTCCATATTAAGCCAGTTAATTTTCAATGATTTGTAAGATCTAGATATAAAATATGTGTGTATATTTTGCGATGCTTGGTTTTTTATAGATCAAAAGTTTAGATGCATACAGAAAATTTGATCCATGTAAGAAATTTCCTTATTGATGTTACTGCCTCTTCTCCAGACCGTTCGAAATAGGGAAGAACGAATCACTCCGGACCAAAAGTATAGTCTTGGGGACCTACAAAAGACAGGCTATAGAGAAGATAACTCCTTTTAACTCTCCGATGCCAAAGCCAAAGAGAGGAGAAAATATTAGAGAGAGAAAGGCAAGTTTGGAGAGAGAAGAACATACCTAAAAAATGAACCAAATATGCTTATTTATAGTTGCGTATAAAAGGTAACAAAGAAAAGAAAAATAATAATAATAAAAAATTATTTGTAAGTTGAGTTATATTATTATTTTAGGGGAAATGACAGTTTTCCTATCCAAACTTTGGATCATTGTTTAATTGTCAAACAATCTTTTTTTCCAAACAATTTCATACCTAATCATTTTATGAGTCACCAAATTACTATCTACCATCAAAATCCAAATTGCAAAACATTAAATTCCCATTTGAAAGACTCTCGACACAATTTTTTTAGGGCAATTTCATCTGTTCACCCCACAAAGGATGAAAACTATGCAAACCTTTTACATTTCTTTCATTTTAGATTTTTCCCTTCTATTTATGTACCCTAGCTTTCCAACTTCCCCAATTTTTGATCTGTATACCAACTCAAAATTCAACTTTCTTTGATACCTTTTGTTGCTGATTCAATTCAAGGTTCGTTTTTTTAAAAAAAACAAAAATTTATTTTTCTGATTTGCTTGCGGAGTGTCTGAAAATGATGCTTCATTAGAGCGAGAGGGAGCACCAGTGATGATGATAAATTCAATTGGGATTTATTATGAAAAGGAATCCACCAACCCCCTCATGTGTCTTATGTTGTAGTGGTGCCAGAAACGGTGGTCACTGGAGAGGCGAAAAAGAAGATGGTGAAGAGGAAAGCAGAGGGGCAAGGAGGCAAATTAAAACTCGGGCTGAGATTGCAGGGCCTAAAGCTGATGAAGAGGAGGTTAAAGAAGGAGAGGAGTTACATGGAAAAGAGAACAAGAATAAGGAAGGGAAGAAGGAAGAGGGGGTCAAATTTTTTCTGATTGCTGTAGAAAAAGAGGAAAAAAATGGTGGATGAAGTGGAGGATTGAATGCGAAAGGTGGGGATTTAACGTTGTGTTGTTAGGATTTTGACGTAAGGTAGTAATTTGGTTATCTGAAAAATGATTGGGTATGAAATTGATTGAAAAAGAATTAAACAATGACCCAAAGTTTGGGGCGTTTTCATTTTTACCCAAATTAAAACAGTAATTTCTTATTTACATAATTTTTCACAACATTTCACAATTACTTATATATAAACTAATTTTTCATTCTATACCCATTTTGACTTTTAATATAAATAAAAAATCAAAACATACATTTATTCTCCTTTAACATGCATTTACTATCTTACCCCTCTCAGCATTCAACACACTCAACCGAACCCAACTACCTGTAAAATGAATT